>JASDQU010257289.1:0-15883 GCA_032191745.1 Picea mariana
AAAAGAGCACTTCAATAACTTGATCATGAATGAGATTTCTGATGAGGTGCATGTGTAGTTCGATGTGTTTGTTACGCTGATGTTGAACAGGGTCTTTGGAAAACTTGATGGCACTTTGATTTTCGCACCAAACGCTGGTCAGTTGTTGCTTCTCGAATCCAAACTATGAAAGGATCTATCGAAGCCACAAGGATTCTTGACTTGCATTTACCGTTGCTCGGTACTCTTCTTCTTCTAAAGAAAGTGAAATAGTCTATTGTTTCTTATAGGCCCAAGTGACAGGTCCTGAACCAAGGCTAAAAACATAACCTACAGTAGACTTTCGATCATCGGGGTCGTCGGCCCAATCTAAATCAGTGAAACCAACCAATAAAGGAGTCCCCCATGAATTGTAATGTTAGAAAACATAGGTATTCCAACAGAAGATGAACACCTTCAGTAACCACTCACATAACCATATCAAAGATCAATACACCGATGTTTTCATGTGGTAAAACCCCTACGGGGAAACATCCACGGCCCCAACCAATGCAACCACTTGGAGCAGTTTATTAATGCAAAAGAAAAAGATTATAGAGAGATTTTAAAAGAGAGTTTCTCACAACTGATCATCGACAAATGACCCTCCATGCTCTTTAAATAGAGATCATGGACCAATAAGGTGTTAATCCATGGATCAATGGCCGTTAATATCGAGGAGAGTATGAACCGTCAGATCACTCTATGTAGGGAACATATCATGACTATCGGATTTCCTAACTACAAATGAATACTAATGCATACTAAAGAAACACACTTTTACCTAATGACACATTAGACCAAGTATATCTTAACTAACTCCTAAGTGTCTAAATATCCTAACAATATGGATATTCAGATTTATATTGGGCCGATAGTATTCCTGATTGGAATAGTACTTCGACATATTGCTTCATTCTAGGCTCTAGTATGGTTTCGTGGAGCAGTAAGAAGCAGTCATGTCGAGCACTCAGTACGACAGAGGCTGAATATGTGGCATCATGTGCAGCATGTAGAGAAGTAATGTGGCTTCATAATATATTGTCTAGGTTATTTAGTCTCAAACTAGAGGTGACATGCATTTGGTGTGACAACCAAAGTTTCATGAAGTTGTTAGAGAATCTGGTGTTCCATGACAGGTTGAAGCATATTGACATCAAATATCACTATATTAGGGATATGGTGCAGAGGGGAGAATTGAAGCTCCAATACATGACTATCAAGGAGAAGGTTGTGGACGTGTTGACCAAGCCACTGTCAAGGACAAAGTTCGAGCACTTACAAGACAAGCTTGGCGTGGTCCCTCTTCAGAGGGATTGATAAGGTACAGTTGCATTGTGGGGTATTGGATGTTCTGGGGACATGTTGTAGCTATTTGAGAGCTATCCACAAGCCTTGGATGTATTGGCTGTGAAGTCACATGGATGCACATGATGAGGTACAGATGCATTGTAGGGTAGTGGATGCCATGGTGACATATTGAAGCTATTTGAGAGCTACCCACAGGCCTTGGATGCATTGGTTGTGAAGTCATGTTGTACTATGGATATCCAATGATGTATAGATTCATATGTTCAATAGTCAATGGTCATGACTTCGTGTGCCAACAAAGAATACCTTCCTAGTTAAGAGGCAGTGTTGATATTTTGATGTAACTACGAAAGATATTCTTTTGTATTTGTATTGGTCAAGCCTCGAGAAGGTTATTGTAATCTTATTGTATAAATCAGCTCAAAAAAAATATTAATTTATTGTTATCCTTATTGTAAAATTCAAAACAACCCCTCTTAGGGTTGTGTCTTTTCAGGAGTCAATTATGTGTATAAATAGAGGTCGAGTTCCTCTCATTTGTACACACACACAACTCACATTCTCTTGTGTATATGGACAAGATTCCACCATTCTAGTGAGTCTTTCACTCTGTATTTATACAGTTTTGTACATTTTCTTCATTAATACAAATTGTGTATTATTGTATCTCTGTACCTATGATATATCTCTATTATATTATTGATATATCTCTATACTTTTATTTATTATATCTCCACTCTCATTTCATGCCAAAAATAATCTGGATCAACAGAGGTTAATGACGTTGTAGACAGGTTCCAGAGGGAGATCTTGTGGGTCTCTGATATTTCAGGTACATTCTCTAGTAGGGATACTTGGTTGATGGACAATGGGGCATATTGCAATATGACAAGTGAATGAGATTTTTTTAACACTCTCACATAGACTAGATCATAATTATGTGTGGATCTTGGTATGGGAGCGAAGCATTTAGTATGAGGATCTAGTACAGTATCATTTCGATTGGAGTCAGGAGAGATATTGAGGGTTTCGAATGTGTTGTGGGTTCCAAAACTCAGGAGGAGTGTCCTATTAGTCTTTGAGATTGAGAGGAAGGACTATCATTTATTGTTTCGATATGGACAGGTATTGCTTGTGCCCAGATGGTCTAGCTTCATATCAACAATGGTTCATGGATTTAGGGAGGGAAAACTATATAGGTTGAGGGGTCAGTCTATGAGTGTTGCGGCTAGCAAGAGAAGAGAGACAGAGGAGGAGGAGTAGGTATCTCCACTAGTGGTGAGTCAGATGGCCCCACCAGTATCACAGATTCAGAGGGAGAAGGTGGCTCCACGATTAGTGAGATAGGTGGCCTCACCAATAGTACCATCTCAAAGGGAGCCAAAGTTCATAGGGAGTCATCCCTTAGGATACAGGAAGGAGGAGTAGCCTCCCAGGACTATGCAAAGGACAATGGAGAGAGAGTAGATGTCCCTAGAGGTTGTGCAGAATAGAGGGAGTTAGGTTTTTGAAGGAGTATGTGATCTCATATTGAGTCTGATCTCAGAGAGAGTAATTTGGATTAGAGGCAGAGATGGTCATCTAGAGGGAGTTCCTCCTTAGGTTTAGATGGGAGAGATACATATTCCAATATTGGCAGGCATGTTTCATGGGTCGAGGAGGTCAAAAAGGAGATGTCGGAGAAAGAGGCTTATGAGAGTTTTGTACCTTCCATGGAAGATCCTGTTGATTAAACATGTTTTTATACACTGATAGAGGAAGCAACCAAGAAGGACATAATATTTTCTTCAGTCACATAGGGAGTATCTAGTGAGGTATATTGGTGATCCAAAATGATCTTTTAAATGACTTGGTTAAGTATGTTGCATGGAAAATTTTACTAGTTAAGACTTAATAATAAAGAGAAGAATCTTAAGAATAGAATTTGTAGCACATAAGAATTAAAAACAACAAACCATAAGCAAATTCAAGACACCAGAAGTTAATAAAAAAGTTTGAAAACTATGCCTACATCTTCGGGCCTTTGTCTCAGTGGGGGAGGATTCTTTATTAATATTCAATTCTCAAAATATACATCAATTTGTTCACTGACTAACACAACAATGTTATTCTCTATCTCAGCAACTCAAAGCAATAGACTACATTGAAAAAGGTGGAGTAGAACTCCCATAAATGGCCTCCAAAGCTCAGCTACTCTTATGGCTTCCCTACATAAAAATGGCTTGGACTTCACAATTATTCATCATTTTGTTGTTCTGAACTTCCTTTTCATGGAAAATCAGTGGGATTTAAATATAATTTGAGTTGGAGGTCACATCCCAACTTCCTCCTAATATTTGACCTCAATCTGGGCTCCAAATCCTCTAAAAATGGGCAAAATCCCATAAAATATGGTTTAAATATAATATAAATATTAACATATAGTTAAAATCCCACATTTGGATAAAATATGCTCCTGCACCTCTTTTTCTTGGGCTCTTAGTCATGTGAGTGCCCATGTGGCCAAGTGCTGGTGTGACAGGCATTTGGTCCTCAGCCCTTGGTTCCTGACCATAGCTCATGTGGGAGGCACACATTTCGTTTAACACCCAGTCCAATGCCTTGGTCAGAAGGCTAGCCCCGCCAACCAGGCATTATCCTCCTATCTCCAACATGATACAATAAAAAAATCACTATCTCCCATTTTTTTTAATAGGAAACACCTGTGGTACGTTGGTTCACGCATTGTGGTAAATTCGTTTTTCTCGAGAGGTCAAGAGTTTTAATCCATCAGTGAATGTATATAACAAATTTTTGACCCGATGCTTATTGGCCTGATCCAGGGTTCCATGTGGAACCCTATTATTGGGCCACGTGTCATTATTTCATTGGCCTAAGCCATGTCAATTTCCCAGAGGATTGC
The DNA here is from genome assembly GCA_032191745.1 of Picea mariana. Taxonomy (NCBI): domain Eukaryota; kingdom Viridiplantae; phylum Streptophyta; class Pinopsida; order Pinales; family Pinaceae; genus Picea; species Picea mariana. The sequence continues at coordinate 4,232 of JASDQU010257289.1, forward strand.
CACATCACCTACTTTGTCAGCTACACAGTCAGCGCCAGCTCACGACCGTATTGACACGCGTCACCATTGAAGCCTGCCACTGGTTGGTCATGCCACAACCATCCTATCATCTTTACTTCCACGTGACAAGATGTCAATAGGCCACATCATCGTATGGACTTCCATGTCATCATCCTTACAATCCACGTATCAATTATGTACCGTGCCAACTCAACCCTAAAAATTCCAAATCTACATGACACATGTTAGCCTCTGGGGCCACCATGTCAGCATGATGACATCATAATTATGTCATGTTGATGTCATCTTCCATGTGTGGATCGTACAGATGAAATCAATAGTACATACTGTTGACTTTGACCTTTGACTTGTTTTACATGTTTGGAGAAAACTTCAGAACGCGATATCTTTCACATACAGAGTCAATTTTTGAAAAAGAATATACTATTGAAATCAGCATGACGAGTACTATGCAATGGCACTAGTTTTGTCTGAATACGAGAAATTTGAATTTTTGGCCTTTTTGGATCCATTTGGATCACACCTCCCCACTAAGACCTTTTGGTCCTCCAAAAGGATATTAACCAGACATCAAGTATGGGATAGGCCTCCCCACTTGTCCTTTGTCTATCAAATTTGTCTTGTACACCTTCCACGTCATAATCAATTGAAAAAAAACCATGATAACTAAACACATATTGTTAGCCATCTTCATTCATTCACATCCTTCTGAATTCACTACTATCCATGTAGAAAACATTAACAACTATAACAATACCATAAACATGACTGAAAATGAACCAACATGTATGTTCTTCTTCACAGGCTTGCACGACAAAAACTCATCTTGAAGAAAACTATGGCTAGATATACATGCTACAACCATTTTACTTTATTGTTTAAGATCAATTGCTTTATTTGGTAAAATCATAGGTGTATTTATTGCATAAGTTGCCTTCTTTAATTGTTCCATTGTAAAAAGATATTGATTCCCTTTGATATGATGAGCATGCACAACATATTTTGTCCTTTCTTTAGTTAAGTGATATTGATTATGTTCCCTGAAGAAGATTTATTTTCGATCATATAAATAAGGGCTACCTACAACCATTCCACATCACATATTACTTCATCCACAAACTTAGATGTAATTGCAAACTTTATGACACATTGCTTTGTTATGGGCAATTTGAGATTTTTGCTTATCCAATTTAGTGAATAAGGTTTGTGATGCATCTTAGTTTTTAATCCCCAATTGCTTAACCACTTCTTCTGAAATTAAGTTATCTTGAGATCCATTATCTAACAAAGTGTCGATCTTGGTATGTTTCATAATGACCCTTATATGAAAAAAATTAATTCTTGAATCATAACCATCACCAATTTTACCTGACAAACCAACTGCTGTGATTTTAGTCTCATCACCTGAATCTGACCCCAAGTGTGTTGGTTGTGCTTCTGCTACAAATTTTTGCCTCCCTTTCCTCTCTTTGAACCACTTCGGTTTCTTCTATGGGTGTAATTTCCAACCATTCTCATCATCGTGCCCTTCTTTCTTGCAATTCTTGCAAGAGAGCTTCTCTTCCTTCATTTTCGTTGAGTTTTCTTTCTTCACATTCCCTTTTCCTTTTCCTTCTTTCTTTGAAGATGATTCCCCTGATACACCAACTCTAGTTTTTTCTGCTTCGATATATGTCACTTGAACAAAAAACCCATCAATATTAGTAGGTCCAAACATAAACAAAGTATTACGAATATGTGCAGGAAAACCTCCTTTATACTTCATAAGAGTTTCTTTTATATGTAATGGAATATTTAACATCAAATCCATCTTACGAAATTCATCTGTGTATTCCTGCACTGATTGTTCTTTTCTTAATTTAAGAATTTTCCATTCAATTAAAGCCTTCTCCTTATACCCCAATGGATAGAATTGTTTTCTAAGTGAAAAAATGAAATCTTTCCATGATGGAAATACATTACCAATTTGTTGAGTACCATGTTGCAACTTACTCTGCCACTAGATGAGTGTTGTGCCAGCAAGACAAAGTGATGCCAATTTGATCATGGTTTCCTCATTATTGATTTGTTGCACACTGCAATATACCTCCATCTGTCTAACCCAATTATCAAGCTTCTCGACATTGACTTCTCCATTATACATGGGAAACTCGAATTTCACATCAAGTTTAAGTAATGGCATGTCAGGCTGATGTTTATGGGAATGAGAATGTTTTCTTGGAGAAGTAGAATTTGAACTTGTACTTGAAGAAGGAGATGGAGATGAAGGAGGTGAAGGAGGAGTTTTTGGAGGGTCTTCTCCCTCTTAAATTTTGTCTTTATTTGAATATTCCCTTTGAAAATGTCTCTTCCATTCCAAGTAATGTTCATACAATACTTTTACCATATTCGATGTAGAAAATAAAGTTCTCTAAAACTCTCTTTTGTGTTGAGAATGTCCTTCTTCAGATGCCATCTTCTCACTTTGAGATGTCCCTTTTTTTTATCCAATCTCAAGATCTAATTCTACAAGCTCTCCTTCACCATGGCTTAACTTTTCCCTGGTAATCATGCATACTCAAAACAAGTAAATGTCAACCTGCTCTGATACCTCTTGATCTGAAATGATCTTTTAAATGACATGGTTAAGTATGTTTCATGGAAAATTTTACCAGTTAAGACTTAATAAGAAAGAGAAGAAGATTAAAAATAAAATTTATATCACATAAGAAGTAAAACTATCAAACCATAAGTAGATTCAAGACACCAGAAGTTGATAACGGAGTTCGGTAACTCTACCTACGTCTCTGGGCCTTTGTCTCAGTGGGGAAGGATTCTTTATTAATCTTCAATTATCAAAATATACATCAAAATTACATCAATTTGTTCTTTGAATGACAAAAAAATGTTCTTCTCTGTCTCAGGAACTCAACGCAATAGATGACATTGAAAAAGGTGGAGTAGAACTCCCATAAATGGCCTCCAAAGCTCAACTACTCTCTTGGCTTCCCTGCATAAAAATGGCTTGGACTTCACAAATTCTTCATCATTATGATATTATGAACTTCCTTTTCATGGAAAATAGGATGGATTTAAATAGAATTTTAGTTGGGGTCACATCCCAACTTCCTCCCAAGATTTGGCCTCAATCTGGGCTCCAGATCCTCAAAAAACGGGAAAAATCCCATAAAAAATGGTTGAAATATATATATAAATATTAACATGTAGTTAAAAACCCACATTTGGAGGAAATATGAACTCACTCTCCTTTTTCTCAGGCTCCTGGTCATGTGAGCTCCCATGTGGTCGAGTGTTGGTGTGACAGGTGCTCGGTCCTCGGCCCTTGTCTCTCGACCATAGGTCATGTGGGAGGTGCTCATTATGTTTAACACTCGGTCTATCGCCTTGGTCGGCGGGCTAGCTCCGTCGACCAGGTGTTATCCTCCTATCTCCAACACGATACAATAAAAAAATCATTATCCACCATTTGTGTTAACAGGAAACACCTGTGGTACGTTGGTTAGCGCATTGTGGTAAAGTCATTCTACCCAGGAGGTCAATATTTCAAATCCACCGGCAGACATATAGAACAAATNATCAATTTCCTAGTGGATTACTATGTCACCTGCTCTGTCAGCTGCATAGTCAGCACCAACTCACGACTGTACCGACGGCGTCACCACCGAAACCTGCCACCTATTGGTCACGTCATTACCAGTATATCATCCATACTGCCACGTGGAAAGCTATCAATGGGCCACATCATTCTACAAACTTCCATGTCATCATTTGTACATTCCACATGTCAATTTTGTACCATGCCAACTCATCCCTGAAAACGCCAAATCTACATGACACGTGTCAGCCTCTGGTGTTTCCATGTCAACATGTTGATGTCATCATTACATCATGTTGACATAATATGCCACATGTGGGCCATACTGATGACATCAGCAGTATGCACTGTTGACTTTGACCTTTGACTTTTTTGTGTGTTTGGAGAAAACTTTAGAATGCAATATCTTTCACATACTGAGTCCATTTTTTAAAAAGAATATACCGTCGAAACCAACACAACGAGCACTATGCAATGGCATTAGTTTTGTCTGAATCCCACAAATTTGAATTTTTGTCCTTTATTGGATCCGTTTGGATCAACTGAATAGCAGGATTTGCTTTAGTGACTAATGATTCGACCAGTTAGACATATTTTTCCTCATTGATTGAGGATGTGACCAGTCAGACAGATTTTTCCTCAATGACCGAGGATGTGACCAGTTGTTGGGCCATGGAATTGTCATCCTTTTTACATCATCTTTCTCTATTTTAAATCCCTTCTTGCTTACCCATTACCTCATATTAATACTTATTAATCCATTTTTATGATTATATGCAAGATTTAGAACCAAGGTGATCTCCATTTCATTTCTTTAGTATTTCATATGGATTATGGTTAAATATTAAAGAAATAACACATTTTCATTTATCTTTGAGTATATTTGCAAAGACGATGTTATAGATAGGTTATTGTGTAGAATGTGATATCTCCATGGGATGTATTTTGGTTCCCACTATTGCAACTCCCATGCAGTTGTTGCAACTCCTTTGAGCAATTATTGCAACTCTAAACATCGCTGGAACTATGGAACATTGCTGCAACTCCTTATGGAAATTGTTGCAACTCTGAATGTTGAAACTCTGAGCATTGTTGTTGCAACTCTAGAACATTGCTGCAACTCCGAGCACTCTTGTTGAAAATTTGAACATTGTTTAAACTCCTTACAACCGTTGTTGCAACTCCTTACAACCATTGTTGCAACTCACCAGAGATCTATCATGTGCTGTAATTCCTTTGCTACAACTCTTGGTGTTGCAACTCTCATGTTGCAACTCCTGAGCACTGTTGTTGCAAGTATGGAACTTTGTTGCTACTCCGAGCACTCTTTCTATGACTTTCAACATTGTAACAACTCCTTACAACACTTGTTGCAATTCACCAGAGAATTATTGTGTGTTCCATCTCCCATTACTGCATATCCCATGCCGCAAATTTTGTCGCTGCAACTCCTATGTTGCAACTCATCCAAGGAGCCTTGAGTCATCGTAATCGTGAGCCAACACCGGAACCTTGAGCCATCAGAACCATGAGTCATGTTGTCACATATTTTTCATTTATGGATTTATGCAACAATAATATTAGTCCAAGAAAATCAAAGATACGAAGATAATTTTTCCATTCCAAGACAAAATATTGGTTTGAGTAGTTGACTAAGAATCTTGGAATTCTTGGGCAAAAGAATTTGAAGTTATTTATTATTTGCTAATTGTTAGCAAAAGATATTGGAGTTATTTATTATTTGTTAATTGTTAGCAAAGGATCTTGGAATTCTTGGGCAAAATATCTTCGATTTATTTATTATTTGCTAATTATTAGCAAAAGACCTTGGAAGTTATTTATTATTTGGTAATTGTTAGTAAGGATCATGGAAACTATTCATTATTTAAGAAATTTTTGTAACCACTATGGATTTATTAAATCCATAAGTGGATTTATTAAATATTTGTTATTTCTTGTTTCCATTGAATTTATGTATAAAAAAGGGCACTATCTCCATTATTCAAGGAGGACTCTTGAAGCAATGTCTGAATGACAATGGAATAATTAAGTGGTTTTTTATTACAATTGTAGTTTTATAATTTCCCTAATGTGTAATTTAATTAATTCATTTCAGTTTCATTTTAATTATAGTTTTATAATTTTTGTAGTGTGTGATTTAATTAATTCATTTAATTTATTTTCCTTGCATATTTGTAATTGATTTATTTATTTTGATTAACTTAATTAATTTAATTAATTTATGTTGATATAGAATAGAATGTTGTGTAGATTAGGTGGTTCCTTTGATTCTTGTTTTGTAATCTTATTATGAATTCGCGTAGGATTTATTTTATTTAATTATGTAACTAGTTTCTTGATTCAATTCGTTCATGTAATTTGATTACTTATGCAAGGTTGTGTTTATTTATGCAATTGAGTATTCATGTTGGATTTCATTTGTTCATCTGTTTCAAGTAAATTCATTTCGAATTGAGTTGCAATATTTCATGTCATTTAATAATTGTGCTTAATGCAATGATCACATTTTTTGGGTTGAGTAAAAACATGAATCATCTTGGCAAGGATTAAGCTTTGATTTTGAGGCCTTAGTTAATTTCTTTTATGACAAGTAGTTAATCAATTTCCTTTCAGCATGTGTGATTTATTTTCATCAAGCATAGTGTGAGTTTCAATTGTGCAATCAATTTTACTACACATAGTTGGGGTTTCTTCGGGTTACAATTGAGTCATACTCCCGATGCCTATGCAACTTGTGTATTTATTTTCAAGCAAGTGTGATTTCCTTTCATGCAAGTGTGATTTCACTTCATGCAAGTGTGACATTTCATTTCCTACAAGAGTGATTTAGATTAGATATTCTTGTGTGTTGTGTGCTTCTAGCCAATCCCCGCAAGTGGTTGAGAGTAGGGGACTGGCACAATCCACCACTTACCAATCCTCAGAGATGGTTGAAAGCAGGGAACTGAGGATCCCACCACTTCTTGAGTGATTTACTTTCATGTCAATATGTTTTTATTTTTGCAATGCGTGTTTCTATTTCTAAAAATTTGGATTTTTGTAGAACCTTTCCATAGGTTGAGAATTGAGAATTGTGTATACTCTGACCACAAACATAATCATTGATACTATGACTACGACACATAGAAATAATGGTCGTTCTTGCATATACAATGCACAACAATTTGTAAGTTCCATATGATCCCTGAATTGATAATTAAATGTGTTGGATGTTTTAATAAGACAATTAAATACACCAACATTTTTTGTTCCATTGTCAGGGAACTGTCAATGGTGCAATGATTCTTTCTAGTATCGATTTCGTTTGTTTTTGTTGTTTTTATAAGTGTTTTTTTAGAATATTTTTGCACGTGTTTCCTTTTAAACTTGTGAGATGTGTTTATTTAGATTGTAGAATAAAAGGAAAGAAATCCAAAGAACGCCCAATGCAGTAAGAGTCATTAATCGCACTGATATATTTTTCTAGTTGGTAAGCATGTTACAGGTGCTATCATGACTATTGCAACACTGGTTCTGATGATACAACATCGACGATTGAATTTTTCTATAGCACCAATGGTTGGTCATTTCTACAACTCTAATTACAGTGGACTCGTGTCATTATTTTGTATTATTGTTACACCATTTGGGACAATGATGGATGCACCAAATTCTTTAGAAAGTTGGTAGGAGGAAGAAGACATTGGTGAATGAGAATTTTATTGAAGAAAGTGTAAGGGGATTTAGGAGCCTTCAAGTTTGATGATTAGGTATGAGGTTAATTTTATGTAGCATCTTGGGTTGTTGAGGCTTTTAGTTTCATGTCGTTATTCACCCATCCAACTTCCTTTATTCTTCCCTCTTTTCATCATTTCTCTTTATCTAGATGTTCTTGTTTTCTTTCTCTTAAGATTCCTTCTTCTATCTTATCTCTTATTTTCGTCTTGCTTCCCTCTCCTCTCTTTTTTTTTCTATTTATTGTTCTCCTTACCTTTACTTGGTCTCTTATCTCCTTTTTATTTTTATTATCTCCTCATCATATTCTCAATCTCACCCTCTTCCTATAATTTCCCTCCCCTTCTATTCATTGAGCCATACTTCTTCATTTATGCCTTTTTGCAACCCTTGATTCTCCATTGATTACCTCTGCCCACACTTAGTCTCTTTGATCTCGGGCATAATGTCAAATGCACACTAATCAATGGTTTGATGATGGTAATATGCTTTTTATTTTAACTTTCAAATCCATCCTCATACAAAAATCATAATTTCATTGAAGCAACTATTTCATGGGTAGTGAGACACTTTGTGTACTCTCTTGAATCCTCATGATGGTTATGTCAGGATCTCACTATACCAATTTCATATTTGAGGTAATGGGGCACTTATTAGAATTGCACGATGGTTATGTTAGGATCCCATTACTCTCATGCCACATGTTGACTAAATGTTTGATTTTTCTCTCATTCTTGATCAAGTGTTGTTTTTTTCATTTTGCCCCAGATCTTGTGTAAGTCAATTTAGGCACTCAATGCTTGAGATTTTTGGGTATGTGTATGTATTCCATTGAAAATTGTATTTCTAAAACATTCACACCTATTTGTATTACCATTTTGGATCTATTTCTCTTTTATTGAATTTTATGGCATGTTGGCTTGATAAATTCAATGAAAACGTAGTCGGGGCAGTCATGTTTTGAGGGACAAGATAGGAATAATTTTAAAATGTGTTTCTATCCTAAATATACCTTAAATTATATCTCCTAACCCAATTTGAATCATTCAATTTGGTCTCAAATGAATATGTTATGACCAAAACATTGGATGGATGTGGAGTAGGTAGCTCAGGGACATAGTTGGGACAGTCGCTTTTTGGATGCCTAAATAGATAGATATTAAAAAAATGTTTCTATAGTATATTATACTATGAATATAGTTTAAAACGCAATTTTAATCACTCATTTGCAATATCATATGAGAAAGTTACACCCAAAATACTAGCTGCCTAACCTAAATCGACACTCCTAAAAAACAGTCTCCTAGGTTGTTCATTGGCATATTTAACCCATTAGTTATTATTGGATCCAAAACCTGTTTCTATTGGAGATACATATGTGAATATGGTTTCATATCCAATTTGAATCAAAACAATCTGATATAAAATGAAAAAGGTGTACTTGATTTAATGACTACTAGTCTAGGCAGGAAGTCGAAAACAACTCTATCTTGCAGGATGTTCTTAAGAAGATTTGGAATATCACCTTAAAACATTTTTAAAACATGTTTATATTGGAAGTATCCCGATGAATCTATTTTCATTTGGATTTTGAATTACTCAAATCAGACAAGAGATGAAGATTTTATCGGCAAAATACCATTGGGTAGTCTAGTTGGCCAACACTCCTCGATGGGTAAGAAAAAATGAATTTTGTTTTTCTTGGATTTGTTTTATGAGCACTATTTGTCATTTTTTTGCATATTTCTTGGATGAAGAGAGATTGATCACCTATATTCCTCCACAATCTCACGTTTTATTGCAATTAAGTGCTAATTTTTTTGTAGGTCCTGGGAAGACTAAAGGGGTCAATTCATGCACAAGTGATTCTTGAAGACAAAATTTCATGCAAAAAGGGGCATATTGTCCATACATCCTTCATATGCATTTTTGAGTCGATTGATGTTGTTATAGTGTTGCTACCTACTGTTGTTATAGTACAACTACATGATGTTGTTACAGTGACACTACATGTTGCTACATGTTATTGTTATAGTACTACTACATGATGTTGTTACTCTTTCCTTATTGTTTCACTGTTGTTACAACTTTTTTTCATCAAAGTTGTGGATGGATCCAGAACAAGACACACGAATAATTAATTTAAAGAGTTTGAAGATCAAAGTTCCAAAATTCAAGTGTCATTGCCATATTCCCCATCGCTACATTAGCCATGCCATTGCTACCAATGAATCCTTCCAAAGGATCTCATGATCATCATGCCCATTCACCAACACCATGGTATGCATATACATTTCCTTCCTCTTAGATCGATGATACATGCATGTTGAAGTTCATAAAGTCTCATTTGATTATGTGGTTATCTCTGAAAGCCAATGACCTTCAACTGAATATCATTCATATAACCACTACACCTAAATCAAAAATTCATCTTCGATCATCCCATCACTTCCATGATTTTATGCTCCAAATACCCCTAACCCACACAATAAAGTGATCATGGCTCATTTACATGCCAAATTACCATGTTATCCTATCCCTTCCGTTAATAAATTTTATGGTGAAAACCTGTCTCAGACGCCATCAAACCTTGGAATGCTTGAAAACCAACTTGTTGGTGGGAATTACTTGAGAATAAAAATTTTGACTGTTAAAACCCTTTGGGTGCAATTAGACAAATATTGTTTGAAAACTAGCTTGTTGGTGAACAAGTTTTGAAAATAATAAATAAAAGTTCATTTTCAAGTTTCAGTTGCTCTCGGAATAAAAATTCCCAATTTTCATGCTCCATCATAAGGATATCATACACGTGTTTCTCTATGAATAATGATCTCTAAGATGAATAAATATTTCCAAGCTCATTATGATCCAAAAAATGAAGGTATTACTGATAAATCGTAAGTTAGTTTAATGTACTTTTTGCATCGGATCATTAAGAATGTGAAATACATAAACTTGTTATCTTGTTTGCAGAATATCAAATGTGAGTTTTACTTGATGCTTATTAATGTATAAAAAGATCAGCCATTAATATTCATGCTAAAAATGAAGAGAATATAACAACAAAACATAAAGAGAAATAGAGACAAGAGGTTGATAACGGAGTTCACCAATCGTTGGCTACGTCTCCGGGCTCGCTTCCAAGTGGAGGACTTCTTTATTGCTCTTTAAAATGCTCAAAGTTCTCTTACAATGCTCTTTGTTGTTACATAACATGCTTCATGTCTGATATGCAATACCTCTTTGCTCAGATTCATGCATGCACCATCAAAATCCTCTCAACATGAGAAAAATGCCTCTCAAAACATGAGAAAAGGACAAAATTTACAAACTACTCCTTCAAAACCCTGCATCAAAAAGTCTCCTCTCAAGCTCAAAAATCATTAAATTTATAGTATTTAGGCCTAACAAGAGAAGCCCAACTTTCCCTAAAGATCTGGCCTCTTGTTGGGATCAAATCCCCCTTTAAATGGCCAAAATATCCAAAAAACAGTGAAATCTCGGCTTTTCTAAAGTTAAAAAACTCATTTTTAACAAAAATACACAGAGTAGCCCCTTTTGGGTTGGGCACGCCCTTGGCTCCTGGTCATTAGGCATCTGCATAGAATCACAAGATAAAAATGAGGGCTCTTAGCTGGGTTAAGCCCCTTTTGGAGCGCGCCCCCTCTGGTCTCATGGGATTCTCCTCAAAACCAGGGCTAAGGTTTATCCATTGGGTGCCCCCCTTGTTACTTTATCACCTTTATTTATATTATTTTGTGTTTTAGTGTTACAAGCACCACCAAGGGCGCATTGGAAAGGGACCTTTGTCAAAGGCTTGGGCTGACCCAAGAGGTCATGGGACCAAACCCCATGGACTTCAATAAAACTTTTGCCACCAACCATTAACCAATACCATGGTGCCATGTGGCAGCCCATGACTGGGCCACGTGGCACCCAACCATTTGCCAAACAAATGCCACTTGTCAGCTATTGGTTGGATCCCTGTCACTGACTAGTCATCTTTTGTTGGACTGCCACTTGCCACCACTTGTCTCTGCCATGTCAGCACTGCTGATGTCATCATTTGACTGAACCTGTTGACTTTTTGCATGTTTGAGAAAACAGTCAGAGTACGATAACTCTTGCATACAACGTCCATTTGAGAAAGTAAATATATGACCAGAATCATGAGAACGATTTGAATGCAATGGCATTGGTTTCATCCAATTTTGAGAACTTTGAGTTTTGAGCATTTTCTGAGCTTACGGATCCTCCTGGATCATTCCTCCCCACTTTGGAAGCTTTTGGACCACCAAAAG
>JASDQU010257291.1:0-12805 GCA_032191745.1 Picea mariana
AAACAAGATGCTTGGTGCTTTGTTCTTATCATTTCCATTGTGATTTCAATAATATCATTGCTAACTACATTTTCTCATTCAGTGGAGTGTAGGTACAACCAAACATGTACCTATCATAGCTATAATCCTCGAGTGAGGGAATTTCTGGAGGGAGTGGGGAAAGTGTTACAACATCCAGCACATATAACAAGTCAAGGTCAACTAGAGGTGGAAAGGTCAGAAGAAAATTTCGTAGGTGCATGGAATTCTTTATTGTTGAAGGAGGTTCATGTTCATATGACGATGAGAGAATAAGTGACATTGAGTTTCCTTTGAGGTACAAACATCTATTGAGACCATGAGTACCCAATGAAGTTCCTCAGTTGGACACTGAATTATGTGTCAATGAGAGGACTTATTGCATTGCTCCATCATCCATACATGGTATGTGAATATTCTCCATGGATGGAATAAAGGTGAAAAATGGAGGACTTGTTGAGTTCATGGAGTATGTCAAACCATGCTACAACTATGGAGATTGGTTGAGGATGGTCCGATATATGCCAAGTATGAGGATATATGCATTCACTACAAATTACATACAACTAAAAAAATGATCAAAATAAAGGAGCAATGGTGTATATTGATGGAAGGCCAAAGGCGTCGAGAAATATTGCAGGGATTATTAACAATACAAGACCAGGGACAACAAGAAAGCAACCCAATTGTATATTTGAGGGGAATGAAGGAAATCAAATATTTGTATGTGCAATGAAAACAATATCTATAGGGGAAGAGTTGTTGATCGATTATGATTTGAATCGAATTGATGGAAGGACTACTATTATGGGAGTAGACATGTCCTACTAGTATACCAAACCTGTAATTAATGTTTTCCTTTTTATATCTAAAACATAAATTTTAATAGATCATTCTTCTTAGATTATTTTCTTATAACATTCTAAATTGTCATGCATCTTATAATGTGGCAGGGTGATCATGGGAAGGAAACAACTAGCTCAGAGAAAGTATAATAGTGAATTTCATATCAATTCTTACTTAGAATAATTTAATTAACATGTTTATTTGTTGATGTAGATGATCACATATTCAGAGCGGGATGATCTATTGAATGAAATATATTATTCTGTCAACCTAGTGAAAACAGTTAAAAAGGCATTGAAAAAGGAAAATATAGAATACATTGAATTTGCTAGGTCTAAGCCACTTACAGAGGAGGGAAAAAAGGATGGAAATTCAGGATATAGAACAATTTGGGGTAAGAAAAATTTAAAAAAATACTATTTCAGACCTATATTGATTTATGAAATTTTTGTATGTTACCATTATATGAGCAATACTCTAACATTTTCTTTCTATAGAAAATTTTCCATTCGCTAATTAGGGATCAACCTGGTCACAGGGACACTACTGGTGGTAGTGATGCACAAACTACACAATGTCCTAGCATGATCCACATACCTGCGAGGCTATTTTACTCCCCATTTTTGGATGAGAGGACTGAAATTCCTGAGGCTCGTGAGATGCCCCCACCGCACACACTAGACCGTTCTCATGAGGGTCTACAGGGTGAATCTCCTGTGGTGTTACACATTATTTTCATCATCCCTATGACCGTTAATCATGTAAACCTATCTATTGCCTTCAGAGGGGTCAGTGGCCTAAATTCCTGAAGAAAGAAGGAAGAAGAACTTTCCTTGAGAGAAGAAGTTGTATTTTCCTTTGTAAAAACCCTATTAAGGAGGATTTCCACAGGTTTCACTATACACAGGGTGCGGAAATGCCTGATTTCCGCACCTTGCTCTATATCTAGTTTGCAGAGTTTCCACAGGTTGCTCTATAGCTAGGGTGCGGTGGAATTCGTACGTGGGAAAAATGATCATTTTCTCGATGCTTCTAGAAGGAGAAGCTTCTATGGTGAGGTGGCCTCCGAACGGTTTGGATCTTACGTGCTTTCATTATTTACTGGGATCATCCTAACCTCCTCACCTTATCCACTTCATCTTATAAAAGGAGAGGAGCTCTCATGGAGAAAGTTAGTTGTTTTGGCTTGAGATTGTTAGCTTGGTTAGAGTGGCTTTAAGCTTTGATTTGTGAAGATAGATTGTGAGTACCTATCAGATCCATGGTCTCAGAATCCTTGGAGCAAGAAGTGTGTGGGAAGAAAGGAACTATTGGAGAAAACCTGACGACATCAAGGCATCTGGTTGTATCTTTCTTCCACATTCTTTAATACAGATATACTTTTCTTTCCTATATGAATGTTATTTTTCCATATTGTATGATTCCTTGATCACATACAAAGTTTCATATCAAATAGACTCTGTTATTATTGTCTTCGTTGGATTGTGTTTATTTGCAGATATTTCTCTATAAGCCTTGTGACGGAGCTTGGATTTCTTTGGAGAAGTCGGATCTTTTATATTTAAAAGGTATGTCCTAGATCCATTTCTCATTTGATAATCGAATCTAAGGAAAGAGTAGTGTACTATCTTGTTTTGTTCTAGTTTCGTAGTGAAGCTAGGGGGATTGATTTGTGTCTGCACTTAAAAATTAGCCCGATAACAAAATTGGTGACTCCACTGGGGAGCAGATTGTTTTCCTAGTTTGACTTGATTTCATTCTTTGATTTCTTGGTTTCTATTTTTTGAGTCACTCAAAGATCCATCTTGACTCTCTGACTATTAAACTTCACTGGAAAACCTTCTTAATTTTTAAAAAAATTTCCATTGTTGTTTGATTTTCTCACGCTACTTTGACGGACAGTGTGATGAATTAGGATTTCTGCACCCTACCTATTTAGAATAGTTCATAAACTCTGCACCCTACCCATTTCTGGCCTATGACGATCAAGGATTTTTGCACTGTGCTAGTCTTCCAGCCTACGAAGATTGTAATTTTTTTTTGTTTTTGGTGGTTTTCCCTACCCAGATCCGTGATGTGGTTATGGGGTGATTTGTTGGGTCTGATTACAATCTACTTGACAAAATTTGAATCTGTTTTCAACCATCTTTTCCTTATTTTTTCTTTGTTTTCTTTTGAAATATTTGATCTCTACCTTTGAGTGTCTTTCTGTTACAAAGCATTGTTTTTTATTTAGAATTGTTCGGTGAAAGAAATTATTTTTCTTTTATTAAAAAAATTGTGTTAAAAGAGAAAGTTTGTTTGGGTTTATTTGTTTTATATAGATTTGCTATTGCTTTTAGCTATCTTTAAAACAAAAATTTTTAATTTTCTTTTTTTGCATTAGTTTGCGGACATACTTGCATTTGAAGTAGCGAAATTACATGGTTTTTGGCATTTTTTTTTTGGTCTTGAATTCTGAAAATTTTTCCCCCTCATGGTCAAGGGGGAAGGGGGCATGAATCGTGTATTAATGTATAGTCTTTTTGTCTCATTTCTTGAAAATATTTATATTCATGAGTTTAGTAAAATTTTGAGACATTGTACATTTGGGAATGATAAATGTTTTCTCCTTCTCGTAGCAAAGCTTTCATCGAAATGAAAATATTGCATCTTCATCTCCTTGCATAACTTTTGAGTCGGTCAAAACACCATATTGTCCAAGCCATATTCCTTTTGAGTAACAACAACCTTAAAAATAAAGCGCTTATTAAAATTGATTAGACATTTTTATATTTTTTGGTAGCAAACCTACATTAGATTAGTTGTAGGGATTTGGAATATGTGTGAAAGATAACTTTCCAAAGCTGCGAACAAACATAGAATCTTGAGTTAGGGAGCAGTGAAATCCACTTGCTACATTTTTTTCTGGGAAGCCCTTCTCACACATGTGTAAAACCTAAGGTCACATTGAGACTGGCAGAGTTACTCACCCTGCTTTGTTGGTCTTGGTGTAGAGATTACATGTATTATGGGGGTCGCTTGAAAGGTATACCCACAATGATGAGTGGAATCCTTTTGAGTTGATTTTCGGCTAGATACCCTGCACTTGCGCATGGATCGGACTGTCAACTGTTTCCCCAGACATCACTGTTGTAGTTGGTAACCTTAGTGGCCTATCTCTTTAGGTTATTTACACGAGGTGACTGTGGAGGGGAAAGTCTTCACGGTACCTAGAATAGACATTGGCCAAACTCACTCAGGCTCCCTGGAGGGTATACCCACGTTTATGTGTGGGACCTTGCACTGATGTGTAAGTCTGTTAAGCAGGTCATCAATGTAACTTTTTCACCAGCTCTATATCATCCCTTTCTTACTTTGTCCTCGCGACGCTGGATTTCATCACCAACTAGTGTGCTCATTGTGAGAAAGTTTTGTTTTCTTGCTTGTTTACTAGATTTTTAGTGTGTGCTCTTTGTTTTCCCTAGTGGACTCTAGTTTAGATTTTTGTTTTTAATGGCATCGGTTCCTGGAATGACCAATGAAGGAACCTCTGCTCCATGTGAACCTTTTGTTTTTCCTTGTTACAGAAACATTGGTCCTCCTCACATTGCTACTTTGAGCCTTCCAGGTCTCATAATTGGATTACCGGTATAGTTTTTTTCCACTTAGGTAGTCCTGAATGCAGCTAGTGCTTCATTTGTAAGCACATCCCCCCAAGAACATCAACCTCATGTTGATCCTTCACCTTATTCACTAGTAAGATCTTCTTCGCCTTCTTTACTTGCAAGGTCTTCTTCCATTTCATCTTCTTCTCTGAGTGAAAGATCTAAAGCTAGTAACTCGGTGAATAAGAAGAAGAAGAAAAGGAAGAAAAATAAGAAGAAAAATAAGGAAGGGTCCAAACTTCCAACCACTACCAAACATGTTGGAAAACAACCAGTTACTGTTAATCATGTTGGGAGTGTTGATGATTTCAAGATCACCCACACAACACGTAAGCCCAAGTACCCTTGCCATATTTGTAAGGGTATCCATATTCTTAAGTATTGCCTTGGTCTATCCAAGGTTATCTAAGCATGGTCTACATGCCCTTGCCAACCCATGTTGTCAGCCTTTGAACAACATGATGATGACCTCTCATCAACTAGTCAAGATACCGTTGGGAAGAAGAAAAGTAGATTCAAGTTCTCGTGTATGTTATGCAAAGGGAGTCATCTAACTCACCTTTTCCCTTGTATGGAAGAAGCCTTGAAATTACTGGAAGACATGACTATTTCATAGCCCCAACTTCTAGTTTCTTATTACAAGCTTACTCTCGACCCACTTGTAGTGGATGGAATGATAAATCCGTCCCCTTCATTGGTCAATATGGTTGATCAAGTGGTCAATATGGTCACATCCTTAGTTGAACTAGTTGACAAAGTAGTTGATCTGATCCCATCCTCTGTCAATCCCACTCTCCTGCGAAAGAGTGAAACCCAAGTGGTCGATCCATTTCCACTCGTCGACCCCATTCTCCCCTTGGAGAATGAAACCCAAGCGGTCGGTCTGATCTCATCATCGGTCGATCCTACTCTCTCGCTCAAGAGTAAACCTGATGTTTCCCATGTTTTTCTCGTTGATATAGAATCTGTCATGCTAAGGGAATTTCCTCCTTCTCCCATGGAACCTCCTCCAAGTAATGAGGCCATCCTTTTTAATTGGGGTTTTCTAACTGTACCTTGTATTCCCTCTCACATTCCTTTCCAGATTACAGTACAGGTTTGTGGTCAGGACATTCCTCAGACATTGATAGATGAAGGTGCGTCTGTTAGTATTTTGTCCTCTATTTCTTGGAAATCTTTGGGTTGTCCTCAACTTACGTCGGTTACGCAGAATCTATTAGCTTTTAACAGAAGAACCAATCAACCTTTAGGGTCCCTTCCTCAGTTTCCTATAACTTTGGGCGGGAAACCTGTCTTTATTGAAGTTATGGTAGTACAAGACCCCTTGGATTTTTCTTTACTCCTTGGGTGGGATTATGTCTATGCCATGAAAGCTATTGTGTCCACTTTTTTTCGTGTGATATATTTCCCTCATGATGGAAGAATTGTGACTATTGATCAACTTTCATTCATCGGTCCTAACTAGATTACCTCCCTAAGTGGTTCTTATATGAAGATGGTATTTCCCTCACCACAGGTCAATTATGTGGCGTTGTCTCCCATGTCTTCAACTCCTGATGAATATGAGCCTCTCACTGTACACTATGTTGGCCCTTGACCAAGTTTTGGGAGATCCTTGGTCAAGTTGACCTATTTTGGAACTTTGACAACCTGTCGAAGATGGAGTGCAAGATGAAGCAAAGATCGTGGGATCTCAACCCCTTTTTGGGATTTGGGAATATGTAATGGGAATAGGATGTCATCCCATGGGTTTACCCATGTTTAGGCCTATTTTGTATAGTATAAATAGATGTCTAGGAAATCTAAGGAGAAGAAAGTAGGCATCTATGTGATATAAGGCCGATAAGCTAAGTGCTAAGTGCAAGTAAGGTTTGTAGATACTATGTGCCTACTATGATAACTTGTGGAGCTAAGTGCAAATGGTAGTAACATACTATGAAAGGTTTTGTGCTAGACCTAGCTTAGGGAAGGAGGATCTGGCGAGGTGTGCACAGATCTCATGTCCTATGTGGAGTAGGGTTTTTGTGGCTTTGTGCATATAGATGACTGATTGAAGATAATAAAGAAGAAGAGTTGGTGGACGTAACTCCAGGGTGGTGGTGAACCACGTAAATACTGTGTTATTCTTCTTTGTGCAATGCTATGATGCATTTATGTGTTATTTTCTAAGTGCTTGATATAGATAGATAGATAGATATGTTTATGCTTTGTGCTTATGATGAATCAAAATGTTAGATCCGATATAGGTGAATGTTATTAGTGCTTGAATCTTTCAGATCTGATCCATTTCTTTATGTTAAGTGATTAAATACATTACATCAGGGTGAATGTTGCAATGCTCTATTTTATCTACAAAGTAGACATTGGTTAAATAATAACGAATGGACAGTGCTAAGTGATCTTTTAAGTATTATAATCATAGATCTGTGTCCCATCTAAGGTTTTAGACATCTGAGTCCTGCAACCACCCCTGCCTCTACCTCAGGTGAGACTTCATCTGCTTCACAGGTGTTTTTGAAAGGGCCGATAGTTAGGGTTTTGTTGGTGCGTTGTTGTAGCATTGAACCCTGGGTCTACCCCTGTGTCAACAAATGGTTCCATTTCTGGGATTTGAAATTGTGATTGCTGAGAACTGAGGAAGAGGAAGCTTTGTGGAAAGATCCAAACTGAAGTTGTGTTTGTTGGGAACTGAGGAAGAAGAATCTTTGTGCAAAGATCCAACCTGAAATTGTGAAATATTTGTGTGTAGATTTGTTTCTCTAGTGTACAATACTCTACTTAGTTTGACAAGCTCTGTGCTAAGGAAAAGAAGTATGATCTGAAGAAAAGAGGTAAGATATTAAAGCTTCGTTCTCTTAGAAAGGTAAAAGTGAGATTTTTTTATTAAAAGAGGTAAGATATGAAAGCTCTGTGCTCTGATAAAGGTAATAATATTGAAAAGTTCTATATCCGAAAGATTTGTGCTCTGTAGAAGTAAGATAAGCGAAATTTTTTGTTTCAACAGTATGGATCTAGGTATGTTTGATAGATTCTATCCTATCTTGAAAACTAGGGTATTAATAGATGAAAGAAGATTTGATATGAGTAGATCTAATAAGAATAGTGAAAAATATGTTATACCTATGGATAGAAAGAATGTTTGGAATAATAAGTGTATGCAGGATCCTAGAAATAAATGTTTATAGGTTAACTACCATGATCCTAGCACGCAGTACAGGAAAGGTTGGGGATCATTTAAAATAAAGAGAGGATTAACCCTCTGTTACAGTTGCAGAAAATTGGGACATCTTGCTAAGGAATTCCCTGGGAGAAGACCCAGTTGTCTTTGTTGCAAAGATATGGACCATAAAGTATTGGATTGTCCTAGAATGATTGCTAAGCTTGAAGAAATGAACATGAGACAAGAAAACCCTAAGGCAGATCCAGAATCTAAGATTATGAAAGAATCCCAGAAAGAATTAGAGAAAGCATTACTATAGATGAAAGAAACCATAAATGACCATCGACATGTCAGATTATCAGAGATCTTCAAAGAAAAGGAATTCCTTGAAGCAAGAATAGGAGACTTCGACATTGACTATGTTTTAGATAAGGAAACACAGGTGAATATCATGACAAATAGAACTTGGAAAGCTATAGGGAGGCCTACTATGGTTCCTTCCTTAGGAGGAATAGGACTATTCAAAGGAAAGATGATAAACCTATGTGGAAAGATTACCCAGATACCTATGAATGCCGATGGAACTTCGACAGAGGAATATTTTGAGATTATTAGATTTATGAGTACAGTGCCCCATTTACCATGCTACTAGGAAAACCTTGGATTGTAAGAGATCAAGTCAGAAGGAAAGAAGAAGAAGAAGTTTTAGAGCATAAGAAGCAAGAGTTAAAAGAATTCATGACTAGAAGGATCGCACAGTTGATTGAAGAACAAAAGAATAGATCGAAGCTATTTAACACATGAGACCCGGATGTCGAAGTTGCAAGAACACTGGAAGACCCACAGAATATTGAAGTACCTATTCTAGATAAAGAAGAAGGATCACCCTCAAATATTAGGAAATAATCTCAATAACGCGAAGTACCTATGGAAAAACAAGATAAGAATTAGAATGGAAAAAGGCCTACCGAGACGAAGATTACTAGGAATAAAGATAGAAAGCTAATTAATAAGAGAGATAAGATCGACAAGTTGCAGAAGTTTCTAGAGGAAACCTCGTAGAAGGGAAATTTGCACACTTGGATCTTCATCGGGATATCAGAACAACGACACATGGTACTTCTACATGACAAATAAATATAGTCGTTGGGGACATTATAACCATTAGACCAATGCTCCAAATGGGTAGAAAGACATTTATGGCTAGACATCTCGCCATCCATCTGTTGGGACCGCGCCATAATGGACATAACAGAGTTAATGAAGGCTTCATACCCGTTGCAAGTGACCTGTTTCCGAGTTACCTATTTATCCCGTCGTGCCATGCACCGAGAACAACCTTGCCAACTGAGAATTTGAGCCCACAGACTAAGTTGATTTTACATAGTGATCATCTTTCTCTTGCTCTTTGTCCCATTACTGTGTCTAAGTTACCTTGCAAACCTAATATTGTTAACCCCGAGTTTGTATGTCGGACGAGTTGAGTGTTGTCGAGAAAGTTGTTGAAGAAGTTCTAATTGACCTCATGACTAAAAGAGTCATGTCGATGTCTACAGGTGTACAGGCATCATTAAAGAGAGGATTGTCTGCCTCTCCATCCACTACTCACGAAGTTGGACCATCCCTACCATCATATGAAAAGCAGACCAAGCACAGGGATGATCTAGCGAATTCCAAATTGATCCTGAGTATATTACCCACCTATATTCCACCTCTAAGTGGCATAGTAAATCAAGACAGTGTGCCCAGGGATTTAAAATAAACCTTGGTTATGACATACCTCCCAAAGGGTATACACGCATCTTAAGCAAACCAAGATAATATTGCAGCATTGAAGTTTAGCAACTTCAACCTTGGAGATCACAAAGTCTATAACATGATCACCCTGCATAAGTACCTGACTAGAACTAAGGGGAAGAATTTGAAGATAATCCCTCAGTCGTGGACTATGAACCTCACACAGTCCACCTTGTTGAATGTCATGAAGATTCCTCACTTCAGACGACACTAGGAGGTGAATGCATGTGTGAAGATATTGATGTCTTGTTACCATGGAGGTTATTTGTGGCTAAACCGATGTATAACAGTTAATTTGATGCTGATCAATCAGATCATGGGCTTGAGCATGCAAGGACCCAACCCACAGGAGTTTTACCTAGGAAAATCCATGGATCACACTCTAGAACAGAAGATCAAGGACAGTTATGGAGATGTCGAGAAGGGAATGCGAGGCTACAAGGTAGCTTCTATCTAGAGTGGCGCAGTGTGCCTTGCATGTTGGTTGATTGCATGGAAATTAGTGTGAAATAATCGACCCACCCAAGTCATCGGTTTTGTAGTCGACCTCTCAGGGAAGTGCACGGAAGGCCTTCAAATGAATTGGGAAAAGTACCTTGTGAACCAGTTGGAACTCGACTGCAGAGAAGCACAAGATCAAGGATATGAATTTCATTTCATCTGGATCTTGATCCTTATAGATTTTATTTCCTGGGAGATGCCAAAAGGTATGACCTTCCTGGACATCAAGCCTTTTGAACCACTGGCCATGAAGTTCAGTACACTGTGGTACTCAAGTGACATGAATAAACAGTGGCAGTAAAATGATATTTTTCATACCTACTACAATCATTTGAAGATAGCCATACAGTCCGAGCCTCGCATGACTCTGTACACTCTACACTGGTTCTGGCCTTTGATGAAGTTCATAACAGATCGAAATTTTATTTACATCACAACGCGCGCCGACGAACACAAGCAACAATTTTAGTTCTACTACAAGTTGACAAAAGAGGACTTGGAGGAGATAACAAAGGAATGGTCGGCATAAATCCTTATTCCAGTAGACCCTACAGAGATATATAACATCGATAGTCCATAAACAACGCAGGATACACCTTGACCTAGCAGAACAAAGAAGACCAAATAGGTCCAAGAATTAGATAGTGCATTTGTGAAGACTTCTTCCATATCACTAGAGAAAGGAGGTGATGGCGAAGAGTTATATGAAAAAGAATTCGAATAGAAGTAGGGAGATGAGGTTGATCCCCTAAAGAAGAGTAAAGGTTTTCCTCTGAAACCTTCCTACTAGAAGAAAGTGAAGGCCACCATGACCAAGATGCAGATTGTTCTCACCTCCGATGACATTGATTTCCTCATAGAAGCCCTGCAATATGCTTTGCTGGAAATAACAGAGAAACAAGATGCAAATAAAGAGGAGATGTATGACCAAATTGAGACTGAACTCTGAGGGGTACAATAGGACCTACAGTCTAGTTGCTCAATATCCACTGCACCTAGAGAGCCATAATTGGGAGATGAGCCAGCTCAACTCCACTGCCTAGCCGATACAGTCAAATATCACCTTCGACGAGCACAGGAAGAAATACAACAAGCCACCCAGGATTTGAAAAAAGTACAAGGAGTACTCGTAGAACAACGAAGTGCTACAAAACAAGAAAATATTTATCTCCAAGAAAATTTTGATGAAGAAAAAGAGCAACTACAACAAGAAAAGGAATAGTTTCTCGTGGAGCAATCCGATATAAAGGAAGCGGTCAACAGAGAACTTCGCTCTGTGACAATCTTCGAAATCAAGGCAAAAGACTGAGTTTCACAGTAGGTGAACCAACTCATAGAAGCCATCCAACAACTACAACAACACATAACATATTTGGAGCTACTCACTATACCTGAGATCCCACAATATGTAAGAGACCAAAGAGAAGCAACCGCCCGGAGCACAGTTGAAAGGCTAAAGGATATTACCCTATAATGCAAGAAACTTACCAATCACAGTGCCCAGACCTATGAAAAAATCACGGAGAACCCAAAATTGAAGGCACTAGAGTCGCAGCTCCAAGAGGCAAAGTATCAAGCCGAAAAGATACAGGCACAATTGAATTCCTTGTTAGCTGTGGAAAGAATGAAGCACTCCCAAGAGCAACACACTGCACAAAAACAAATCCATACTATCCAGAGAAGAGTTATGGAGGTAACTGAGAAGCTCCAACCCGTACAAGACAAGGCCTATCAATTGTTTACAGAGGTAGAAGGCCAAGGAGCAGTGCTAGAGTAGGTTGTCACTACAGCTGAACAACGTCTAGAGGGACCTATCAATGATGAAGTCATCCAATAGTTCGATGAACAAGAGGTCGTAAAACAACATCAAGTCGAAGCAGCTCGAGGGATTTGAAGTAGAGCTAGTCAAACTAGAGTGACTCGGGACGAGTCACAGGTGAGTGTTGGGGGCCTGTCAGCCCTTGACCAAGTTTTGGGATATCCTTGGTCAAGTTGATCTATTTTGGGACTTCAACAACCTATCAAAGATGAAGCACAAGATGAAGCAGAGATTGCAGGATCTTGACCCCTTTTTTCGGTCCTTTTTGGGATTTGGGAATATTAATGGGAATGGGATGTCGGCCCATGGGTTTATCCATGTTTAGGCCTATTTTGTAAAGTATAAATAGATGTGTAGGAAATGTAAGGAGAAGAAAGTAGGAATACATGTGATTTAAGGCCGATAAGCTAAGTGCTAAGTGAAAGTAAGGTTAAAGGATTTGTAATGGACCTAGCTCGGGGAAGGAGGCTCTGGTGAGGTGTGCGCAGATCTCATGTCCTATGCGGAGTAGAGTTTTTGTGGCTCTGTGCATGTAGAAGACTGATTGAAGCTAATAAAGAAGAAGAGTTGGTGAATTTAGCCCTAGGGTGGGGGTGAACCATGTAAATACTATGTTATTTTTCTTTGTGCGATGTTCTGATGCATTTGTGTGTTATTTGCTAAGTGATTGATATAGATAGATAGATAGATCTGTTTATACTTTGTGCTTATGATGAATCAGGATGTTAGATCCGATATAGGTGAATGTGCTTAGTGCTTGAATCTTCTATATCTGATCCATTTCTTTATGCTAAGTGCTTAAATACATTAGATCAAGGTGAATGTTGCAATGCTCTGTTTTATCTGCGAAGTAGACATTGGGTAAATAATAATGAATTGATGGTGCTAAGTGCTCTATTAAGTATTATAATCACAGATTTGTATTCCAGCTAAGGTTGCAGACACCTGAGTCTTGCAACCACCCCTACCTCTACCTCAAGTGAGACTTCATCTACTTTGCAGGTCTTGCCGAAAGGG
>JASDQU010257292.1:2025-15956 GCA_032191745.1 Picea mariana
CTCCATTTGATCGCTAAAAGATGAATGGGATGAAGGTTTTCTTTAATCTGTTCATTGATAGCGTGGATGTGAAGCGTAATTGGAGTCCAAAGTCTTTAACTTGTTGATCTTGTAAGTATATTTATTTTTCAATATTGGATATTTGTGTATATTTATTGGTCGGCACATCAATATTGCATGAAATCTCTGTCTCTTAGTTTTCCATAACCTTTTCTAGTTAGTATAGGAATTTCTTTAGAATTTGTAACAAATGAATACAGTTTCATTTAAGGGATGAAAAATAATAATTAAATGGTAATAATAATAATTTATAATAGTTTATCATTGGATTAGTTTGAGTGGTTACTCAATGTCCCCATTAGAGGTGTACTAAAGTCTACGTCAATGATTTACCTTAGTTACCACTAGCCAAAGGTGGTGAAGTCTCTTGGTTTCTTGTGTGTTGTTACATGGAAAAAAATAAAATGAATATCAACTTATGATTATTAATAAATAATAATAAACTATTTTGGTTATCTTACCTTGGTGGAGGGAAAGTGGGAGAGGAAGAGGGGGAAGATGGATAAGAAAACAAGGAAAAGGATGAGGATGAGGAGGAGGAGGGAGAAGGAAAAGGATGAGGATGAGGAGGAGGAGGGAGAGGGAAAATAAAAAGAGAAAGAGGGAGATGAGTGGGAAAGAAAAAGAGGAAGAGCGAGAGGAGCGAGGAAGAAAAAAGAGAACGAAAAAAAAGGAGAAGAAGAGGAAGAGGGAGAAATAGATGGAGAGGGAGAGGAAGTGTTGGCTCTATAATAGCCCTCGTCCCTAAAAGGTGTCCAACAATGCCATCAATGTAGTCTAGTGCATCTTCATATTCAACTTTCCATGATGAAGGAGGTATCTCTTATGATAGTTCCCATGTGATTAAGGTGTAGAGTGTTAATGATTCATAGGGGATCACATTCCATATTAGTTTGTTAGTCACATTCATTTAAACCATAAGAAATAGTAACATTTAGATCAAGTACAAACACATAGACATTATCTAGATAGAGTAGAAATGCAAACATGTAAGCAAAACAGTGATACATTTTATTTAAAACATGAATGAATGATATTACATAACTTAAGCACATAACTCTAACAAATAAATTAGAACTCTAAAAACCTCACTAACTCTTGATCATGCTAACCTCGTAACGAGCTCTATAATTGCATTACAACCCTTATGTGTCTGTGTATGTGTGTTTGGCTTATAACATTGTGGCTTGTAACATACACAACTACCTCTATACACTATTGGAGTACTCCAAATTCCTCCCAACCATATTAAAATTATTCTTTGATACCACTTTGTAACGTACCCAATACTCTCTATAACTATCAAGGCTATAGGGTACTTTTTAAAAGTACAATTTTTCCATCATATTTTTGTTTTCATACCATTTTATCACATGCCAATACATTTAATTGATATGAATTCATCATTATATAGCTATGATGCCATAATCCTCTATATCCCATTACGAAATGATTAATTCATCCAAACATGACAATACAAGATCATGCAGACATAATTAAATTAAATTGGTGTTGCTGCAAACTTACACATGCATACTAAAAAAAAATTAATTCATAATTAAACAACATTAATTCAACATACTTATAAATAAACATAAGCTCTTATCTTTCAAGGAATAACCACCAACTAGTTTTAAATGAAGGACGTTCCACCCAAATATAGGCTTTATATTTCCCATACTTTTTCTACAATAGGGACACCCCTGAGTTAAGGCTATGAGTCCACAAGGAACAAGTCACCTATGGATGGCTCTAATCCTCTCACACAACCCAATTTTACAAAAACTCATAGTCTCTAAACTCTCACAACAATTTCGATCCACCAACATTGTTTACCATTATCTTACACAACCCAAGGAATGGGATCCCCTTGTTTGCTGCATATTCATTCTAGCTATCCCACTTTCCTTCTGAAATCGATCACAGACTGGTCAAGACTAAACCAGAGATCGGCTAGCTCCAATCTCTCCTTGCAAGGTTGAGCTACCACTCCTTGTTAATGTTTATGCCATTATTATAGTTCTTTTCATTTCAAGAGATAACAATAACATAAGATCAAGATCACTGAGAAATGCACAATCACAAGAGACACAACATTTATCCTAGGAAACCCTCTAGGGGAAGAAAACCCAACAAAACTTTCTTATTATAGATTGCCAATACAATTCTAAGAGATAACTCTACTTGAAATATAAAGTCCTCTCCAAAAGATGTGTCACCTTCTCTCTCTCTTCTCCAACTAGAAATCCGAAACTTGTCTCTCAGAAATGAGCAAGTGTGTTGTATCTAAGTGAGGCGATGGCCTCTTTATTTATACAAGTCTGCCACGTGTGAAGTGTCTCTTCCCTAGTAGGGCCAACTTCTCAAAATGGGTGGGTAAACCCACCTTTATTATAATTATGGGCCTCTTTAATATCTGTTGGGGCCGACTTCCTATTCTGCCTATTATAATTGTCTGTTGACCAATCCGCAAAAGGGGATTTGGTCCTATTACAATAACCGACATGACCAATCCACAATGAGAATTGATCCTATGAATAATATATCAATAATAATAAGAATACACTTTGCAGTTACATTATTTCAACACTCCCCCTTAACAAGAAGGGTATTCTTTAACAACATCAAGCAAGAGAGGTCTGCATTATTGGCGGCATCAGGAAGGAAGCATCATTAGTATCATCTTGAAACATTGGCTGGAATATCTATAAATCATTTGAATTTTTCTTCATTTACAACATCATCATTCTCAAAGGAATGCCATCATCATCTGCATTAATATGTATCAGTATAAAACTGATACCTCATCACAGCACGGGGCTGGCCCATCATAATACTAGACTGGCTTTACTTCACAGTCGTTAAGCCAGAAGCTCAATGCTAATCACATCTCATCATCTTTCTTTACGTCTAACAACTAGGTCAGAAGCAAGGAACACACATATCATCTTGATTTACATCTAACGGCGAGGTCAGATGCAAGGAACATATCAGCTTGCTTTACGTGTAACAACTAGGTTATAAGTAAGGAACACATCATCTTGCTTTACATCTAACAACTAGGTCAGAAGCAAGGAACACACATCATCTTTCTTTACATCTAACAGCAAGGTCAAAAGCAAGGAACACATCATCTTGATTTACGTCTAACAACTAGGTTAGAAGCAAGGAACACATCATCTTGCTTTACGTCTAACGACTAGGTCAGAAGCAAGGAACACACACATCATCTTGCTTTAAGTCTAACAACAAGGTCAGAAGCAAGGAACACACACATCATATTGATTTACATCTAACAATGAAGTCAAAAGCAAGGAACACACATCATCTTGCTTTACGTCTAACAACGAGGTTAGAAGCAAGGAACACACATCATCTTGCTATATGTCTAACAACGAGGTCAGAAAAAAGGAACACACACATCATCTTGCTTTACGTCTAACAACGATGTCAGAAGCAAGGAACACACACAGCTACTCCCCCTTTCAGGGAGGGTCCTTTTGGACTATACCAAGCTTATATCGGAAGTTTTCAAACTTTACATGAGATAGAGGTTTGGTCAACACATCAACAACCTGTTCATCCATGTTAACCTACTGGAGCTTTAAATCTCCTCTCTTCACCATGTCACGTATGTAATGATAGTGAATCTCTATGTGCTTTGACCTGTCATGGAATACAGGACTCACTGTCACCTTTATGCATCTTTTGTTGTCACATAGGATCGTGGTTGCTTCCATCTCTAGGTCAAATAGATCGGTCAACAACTTTTAAAGACATATATATTTGCATCTAGCAAAACATGCGGCAATGTAGTCTGCTTCCATTGTGTTGAGAGAAATACTGGATTGCTTCCTACTCTGCCACGAGATCATTGTTGATCCCAAACTGAAACAACATCCTGAAGTGATTTTTCTGTCAGCAATGCTTCCTGCCCAATCTGAATCAGTATACCCACTCAATGTGAAATCATGATCTCCATCATATTTGAGACCATAATATAATTTACCCTTAAGGTACCTCATCACATGTTTTGCAGCCACAAGGTGAACATGTATGGGTTCTACTAGAAACTGACTCAAGGTATTCACGAAAAAACAAATGTCTGGTCTGGTGTTCGTCAGGTACATCAACGACCCAATAATTTGCCTATATAGTGTGGCATCAATCAATTCTGACGAAGTATCGACCAGTAGCTTCAGTTTCACTTCCATGGGTGTATTCATGGACTTGCATTCTAACATGTCGAATTTCTTCAGGATTTCGACTGCATACTTCCCTTGGTTAAGGAAGATCCTCTCTGGACTCTGCCATACCTCAATACCTAAGAAATAATGCATTAGGCCAAGGTCTTTCATTTCAAATCCTGATGCGGGTCTCTCTTTACATTCAGTGATGATATTTTCTTCTCTAGTTAAGAATAAGTCATCCACATAAAGCAATAGTATCACTAGCTCATCATTCATAACCTTGAGGTAGAGGTTAGAATCTTCTTTACTTTTGGTAAATCCCAAACTCGTCAGGAAACTATCTATACGGCCATACCAAGCTTTGGGAGCTTGCTTCAATCTGTATATGGCTTTCTTCAACTTGTAGACATGAGACTTCTTGTCTTCAACTTCAAATCCTTGAGGTTGTTCTATATACACTTCCTCTTTGATGACACCATTTAGGAAGGTTGTCTTCACGTCCATCTGGTGTAATTTCCACTGCATCTTAGCTGCAAGGGCTATGATGGTTTTGATCGAAGTGTATCTGGCTATAGGAGCGAATGTCTCTTCATAGTCAATGACTTCTTTTTGAGAAAATCCACGAGTGACAAATCTTGTTTTATACTTCTCAATACTTCCTTCAACAACATGTTTTATTTTGAAGAGCCATTTTGACGACACCACATCCTTACTTTTCGGTATGGGAACTTTTTCCCATACATCGTTCTTTATGATGGATTGGTATTCCTCTATCATGGCATCTGCCCATTCCTTATTTTAAATGGCTTCTTCAAAGAAAGTAGGCTCCTCTTCTAGGAGATCACATATCAAAGCCGTGTAAATGGAAAATGGCTTTGGTCTTTTCACCTGTCTTGTAGTTCTTTCGAGAACACCATACTTCTCTCCATATTGAATAAGCTCTTTTTCCCAAGTAGGCTTTATTTTATGGGAGAAGGTTATTTGAGGAGGTTCTTGAACTTATGTTGCATCATGGTCTTCAAGAATTTCCTCATCAGGAGAAGTTACTACTTCCCTTACTAGTTCTACAACTCTGGGAACCTCCCCCCATTGATTCTGCAATCCTAGGGATTATGGGTTCCTCTTCATACAGTTCTTCAAGATGGAATCTTCTTGATTTCTTGAGTGTTGCATCTTCATCAAAGGTCATGTCCCTACTGCTCTCAATGTGGCAGTGACCTGTTATATAAATTTTGAAGGCCTTGGAGACCTCACAGTATCCCACAAATATTCCCTTCTTTCCTGAGGGTTCCAGCTTGTTTCTCTTCTCTTTCGGAATGTGTATGAAGACTGGGCAACCAAATATTTTGAGATGGCTTACTTCTGGTTTCTTTCCTGTAAACATCTCTTTCGGGGTCTTGAACCCAAGTATGCTATGGGATAATTGGTTCTTCACATAAACAACTACCATTGTTTCTTCTACCCCTAAGCACATAGGAAGATCTTGATCATGGATCATGGTCTTCACAACTTCCATAATCATTATGTTCTTCCTTTCACCTACACTGTTCTGTTGAGGATTATAGGGAGTAGTGAGTTCCCTCTTGATTCCAACATCTCTTCAGAAGTTCACGAACTCTTTTGAGGTGTATTCTCCTCTATTATCTGACCTGAGTATCTTAATATTCCTTTCAGAAAGATTCTCTATCAAGGATTTGAATTCCTTGAACTTGTTGAATACTTCATCTTTAGATTTCAAAAAATATATCTAGGTCTTACTAGAATAATCATCAATGAATGATACATAGTATAGATACCCACTAATGGAGGATGATGGCATTGGGCCACACACATCCGAATGAATGATTTCTAGGACTCCTTTTGCTTTGTTGTCCCTTTTTGGAAAATGGTTCTTGATATTCTTCCCTTGTGCACATCCATTGCATATGCCTTCCTGATCAACCTTGAGTTCGAGTAAACCTGTGACAACTTTTCATATGTATGGTAGCACCTTGTAGTTGATGTGAGCTAATATTCTATGCCAAATTTCACATGAGTTTTCAATGGCATGGGTCATGGCAGTCTCTGAGTGACCCTTTAGATTATATAAACCATTTTCTTCATTTCCAATGATGATTGCTTCATTTATGGTTTCTCCTCTAGCCCACATAAGAACTTCTCCATCTATGAAGGAAACTCTATAGCCTTTCTTGTCTAAATCTGAAATGGAGAGTAAGTTCTTTTTCAAGCCTAGTACATAGAGTACATCCTTCATCTTTATTGAATTTTCTGAATCTNTGTAGTTTGATTCTCCCACTCCCTTGATGGGATATTGGTAATCATCTCCAAGTGTCACTTTCTGAGAAAACTTCTTTTCTAAAATACAAGAAAGGGTGTTTCTCTTACCTCTCATGTGCTTTGATGCACCACTATCAATGAGTGTCCTCTCCGGGTGTTACCTATCCTGAGAGGGCCAAGATCAAGACATGTTCTTTGATCTGTTCTCTTATCATCTTTGTAGGTGGCTCTTCATATTCGACTATGTGGGCATGGTTCCTCTTATGTTTCCTCTTGTATTCCTCTTGTATGACTAGACAAGAATTATCCATGTGTCCCATCTTATCACAATGATAGCATTGTATATATGAGTAGTCTCTTTCCTTGCGTTGTCCTTTCTTCTGAAATCTCCTTGGATGAGATTCTTTATTATTGAATCTGTTTGGTGGTTGAGTCTCTTTATGAGTCTCCTTTTAGAAGTAGGGTTTCTTCCTTCCTCTTTTGGTGTGAGTATCTAGGGCTTGATCATCATCTCTTGCTACTGGCGCTTCACGGTTAGCTACCCTTGTTTCTTCTTGGATGCATTATTCCCATAGACTATCAAACTGCAACTTCCTTGATCTAGCACATATCGTTTGAATGAATGTATCCCAAGGTCTTGTGAGAACATTTAGGGTCATCATTATGATTTTGACTTCATATATGGTGTCTCCAATTACATTTAACTGTTCTTTAAACTCTGATATTCTGGAGAAATATTCTTGGATCATTTCTCCTTTCTGCATTCATGTATTCTTCAATTGAGATCTTAGATTCATCTTCCGGTTGATGTTATATCCTTTGTATAGTTTTCTTAGAGAATCAAACATCTATTTCAGAGTGTTCTTGGATGACACATAAGGAATCAGGTGGTCTTTGATTGAGTCTACAATGAGTCTTTGAGCTTTGATTGAGTCCTTTTGATGCTTTACTTTCTCTACGACATCTTCGGGTTCCGACACTTCTGCTTTGATGAATCTTGCTAGGTCATTCTCTGCAAGGATCAGACTGATCTTGTACTTCCATACATGGAAGTTGTCTATGCCTTCCAGTTTGTCAGCAAGGTTCGTTCTTGCAGACATCTTTTACCTAGAGCTAGGAAAATGACTGAAAAATGAAAATCCTCAAAATCAAATTTTGAACTTACCAGGAGGTGCGCTTAGCTGAGGCGAGTATCCTGGTGTGCTTGGATCTGAGAAAATCCAACTTTTACCCTTCCATATTTGATTTGTGGATTTCTACACTAGTGCTTCTGGTTTTCTGGTACATCTGGTACTCTGGTACTTTTGGTACTTTTGGTTCTCTGGTTTTCTGGTACTTTTGTGAAACTAGGGTTTCACTTTTTGGGAGATCTATCCACTGAAAAGGTGTGTTGATGATGCCAAATTGATCCTGAGGGGAGGGTACACTTTTCTAGATGGTCTTAGGGCTGAAAAGCTTCACTTTTGAAAAACCCTAATTTGCATGTACGACAACAGTGACGTTTTTCTCTTGCAAAAGATGCTTCCTTTAGCTTGGATCTGATACCATGTTAATGTTTATGCCATTATTATAGTTCTTTGCATTTCAATAGATAAAAACAACATAAGAGAAAGATCGTTGAGAAATACACAATCACAAGGGACACAACATTTATCCTGGGAAACCCTCTAGGGAAGAAAATCCAGCAAAACTTCCTTATTATAGATTGAAAATACAATGCCAAGAGATAACTCTAGCTAAAATAGAAAGTCCTCTCCAAAATATGCGCCACTCTCTCTCTCTCTTCTCCAACTCAAAATCTAAAACTTGTCTCTCAGAAAGGAGCAAGTGTGTTGTATCTAAGTGAGGTGCTGGCCTCTTTATTTATACAATTCTAACACGTGTGAAGTGTCTCTTCACTGGCAGGGCCGACTTATCAAATTGGGTGGGTAAACCCACCTTTATTATAATTATGGGCCTCTTTAATATCTGTTGGGGCCGACTTCTTATTCTTCCTATTGTAATTTTTTGTTGACCAATCCACCAAAGGGGATTTGGTCTTATTACAACAACCGACATGATCAATCCATAATGGGGATTGATCCTATAAATAATATATCAATAATAATAATAATAATAATAATAAGAATACAACGTTTTTCCAAATGAAAATTCGCTCGAATTTTTGTATTAATAAAAGTTCATTTCATCTGCAGGAAGCTTCCCAAAGGATATCTCTACTGAAAAGACAAATTTACAATCCAACAAAAAAGTCAAACTAAGAGTTCTTTCATATATCTGGGGACTCCAGGTCTCCCTCTAGTTAAACCCGGATATAAAACTAATAGTATTCCATATCAATACCAAGGATTATATAGCACACTCCGCAATCAAGGGATGATTAAGAAGAAAAAGCCAAAAAAGGCATTCAGAACAGATTAATCTAAGACATAGTACTCGTCCTCCCATCAATCATCGAGAAAACAGTTAGTACTCCTTTTTGTTCCAACAATCCTTACATGGAAAGGGAATCTGCCACTTTATTGTGTTCCAGAAATATGTGTGTGAACTTTATTTCTTGGAAATCTGTGGTGATCGATCTTGTCCTGCGCATCCAGCCTTCAATTTTAGTAGCATGTAGATTAGTTTTTTGGTTCATCCAATCTATTATGACTTTAGAATCACCCAAAAGATTTAGTCTATTGATATCCCATAGTTTTGCAAGCATAAGTGTCACCTAGGCACCAAATAATTCCTCTTTGGTATTTTTACCTCTCCCACAATTGATAAACCATCTGATTACTTCCCGATCAGGCTATATTATCACACCCCCCCTCGCACCACAAATTGTGCCTCTTTTGATTGATTCCCCATCAAAGAAAGAGATAGTGAAATCCTACGAATGTATGAGAGGTCTCTTGTACCTGGAAAATAATTTATGTTGATGTGCACGAGGGTTGTATGCCCCAATAAACCTACTAGTTACAACTCCAATGGATGTTGTATTATCTTCGAATAATGGCTGGTTCCTTTCGAGCCAGATAAACTAGTGTACCAAAACTTCCAGATGTGTGGGCACAATTTTATCTAGAACCCAAGAAGTAAAAACCAAATTGAAGTTTTCCCCCTCCCACCGGTTTTTAACACTAAGATAGGTAGTCTCTCTAGCCCAAACAGTCTTGGCGAAAGGACACTTAACAAATAAATGATCGCAGTCTTCATTGTTATTCTTGTAGAGCATGCAAATGCCCAGTCCCTACCAGCCTTTCCTCTTTAACATCTCCCAGGTCAGAATTTTATTTTCTGAAACCATCGAGATAAAGAGTTTCATATTTAACTCGATGTTTCACTTCCAAAACGATAACTTCCATCCTATTTGCGTCGGGAGATTAATTGTTGAAAGAATATATTTATAAATGTTTTTAACTGAAACGATGCCGAATGCATCTCCTCTTGTCCATAAAATATTGTCTTCGTTTCCTTGTAGAGAAACCCCAGCAGCATTTAATTGAAAGGAAAAACTGTCCCGTTCTTCCTTTTGGGAATCTGTCATCCCCAAAACTATGCCATCGAGCCATGATTCCATCAATGTAATAGGATTGGAATCGGTCGTTGCATTCGCTAATACTATTACATTTTTTTTTATGCAGGCACACAATCGTTTCATCAGAGAGGAGTGTAGTTCCCCTCATACCTACGATGTTGTCTTTGTCGATTTTGATATGCTGACCAGTGCCAGGCACCTAGCTCGGCCACTATTTAATGATGTGTATCGATCAGACTAATCTAGTCCATATTCTTGACGCACCTTTGGTCTTGTGTTCCACCAATCTAAACTAGTTTATCAAAGATAAATTTGGAAAATATTTGTCCTTTAGAATGGTCTACAAGATGCCCTCGTGAGTGATCACTCTCCAAAGAGTGCTAACTGTCAGTGCCTTGTTGAAGAAGAGAAGGTTTCTTAAACCCCAACCACCATTTTTCTTTGGTCGGGAGAGGACATCCCATCTCCACAGGTGGAAGTTTTGAGTGTCTTTTTGTCCATTCCAAAGGAAATGGAACATCAGTCTTCTTATCTTTGCTAGCACTGATCGCGGAATAGATTCCAATGACATCCAGTAGGCTGATTGTCCCTCCAAAATAGATTTAATAAGAAAGTATCTCCCACCTAATGAAAGCCAATGATTACACCAGTTATTTATCCTTTTGGTTATAAGAACTAGCAACAACCACTTTATAAAAGTGGTTGATATATGTCGATCAACGCCATTAATTTAGAAAAGTGAAAAAACAGTGTCGATCGATGCCATTAATTTAGAAAAGTGAAAAAACGGCGTCGATCGACGCATATCAACCACTTTTATAAAGTGGTTGTTGCTAGTATATGGTCGACATGCCATGATGAGACCATGAGGAGGCGACCATTAATATATTAATTAATTATTACATTAATGTCATATATAATAATAATATAATAATGTAATACATTAATTTATTATATTAATGTATAAATTAAAGTATTGATTTAAATTAGTGTACAATGTATCCTATTAATTATTAATTGATTAATTGATTAATATAATAATAATGTAATGTACTAATTAATTATTACATTAATACATTATTAATTAATACATTGCTAAATTATTAATACAATAATAAAGTAATGCATTAATAATACAATAAATACATTAAATGCCTTAATTAATGCATGCATTAAATGCATTTCTATTAATAAATGTATTAAAGTATATATTAATAAATGCATTAAAGTATAGAGACTAATTGATTGATATATTAATAAATACACTATTAACTTATTAATTCCTTAATAAATATATCATGGTTTCTTGTGGTCATGACTATGAATGACATTAAAACAATAATAAAATAATACATCAATAAAGTAACAATACATTACTAATGTATTAATACATAAATGTAATGTATGAATTAAAGTATTAATTTACATTAATATATAATATAATGTATTAATAAATTGATATATTAATAATGTAATATATTAATTAATTAATATATTGATAAAGTAAGGTATTAATTAATCAATACATTTCTAAACTAATTAATACATTATTAAAGTAATAATACATAAATAAATACATTATTAAAGTATTAATACCTTAGCAAATACATTATTAAAGTAGGAATACATTAATAATGTATTATTAAAGTATTAATACATTAATACATTAGTTGACAATGACCATGACAATGGTTAACTTTGGTAGACCTTAGTTGATTTTGGGAAGGAAAGGTTGACTATGGTTGACCATCACCATGGTTGACTAGGTTTTTAATGGTCAACCATGCCCATGATTTACCTTTGTTGACCATGTGGATCTCATTATGGTGGTCCATGTTGATTGTGTTTAACCATAGTTTACTATGGCTTTACTGCATTGCAATGTTGATAATGTTTTGGTTGTAAGATCACATTGCAACATCAACTTTTGTTCATAAGATCACATCATAATGTTATGGTCATCAAATTATGACCAAGAGTTTTTGTTGGTCACATTATGAAATTGGAATAGGCTTTTCATAGTTCGATAGTGGGTTATGTTCGTCTTATTGCAATGTTGGTCTATGTTTGTCACATTCCCACATTGGATTGTGTACATCATATTGTGACCAGGGGTAGAGTCTATCCCATTGTGACATTTGGAAAGGTATGTCACAATGTGATGTTAGGATCTATGCATCACATTGGAAAGAGAGGATATGTTCGTCACATTGCGACTACAGGGATATATTCATCACATTGAGAGGACCATTTAATTTCATCACATTGTGATGACATGGCTATGGTCATGACATTGCAACACCTGTAATACATTATTAAAGTATTAATACATTATTACATTAATTGATAATGACCATGGGTAACTTTGGTAGACCTTGGTTGACTTTGGGAAGGAAAGGTTGATTATCATCCTAGGAAATGAACCTATGATTGCAATGTTGGGATATGAATGTCATATTGCGACATTGGGTTGTGTACACCACATTGCGACATTGGGTTATGTTTGTCACATTATGAAGATGAGAAATTTGCATCACATTGCGACAACGAGGCTATGTTCATCACATTGCAATGACAAGGCTATGTTCATCACAATGCGACAATATGTTTATGTTGTGACATTATTATGGTGGGGCTATGTTTTTCTCATTGCGACAACGGGGAAATGTTTAACACATTGCGACATTGTTATGTTTGTCAGATTGTAACGGTATTATGTTCGTCACATTGCAACATAACTTTGTTTGTCATGTTGCACCGACCATGTTTTTTCGTCACATTGCAATGTCAGGTTATGTTCATGACATGACAAGGTTGGTTTATGTTCGACACATTACGTAAAGAAAGTTTTGGCCATTTTTTAAAAAAATTATCTAATTTTTTTTCCCTTTGTCACTATCTATTAATAAATTATTAACGCCCTAAATATGAATACATTAAATATTATTACCCTAACTATTAACTATTAATACCCTAAACATTAACTATTAAGGCTCTAACTATTAATAAATTATTAATACTCTAACAATTATAATTTTTTTCCCTTTATAACTAACAATTATTAATACCCTAACTATTGATATGTTATTAATACCCAAACAAAATTTTTCCCTTATCACTAACTATTATCAATAACTTAACTATTAATGCATTAATAAAACACTATTACTTTATTAAAGCATTAACAGTTTAATAAAACATTATTACATAAATGTAGTAATATATCAATACATTAATAATACATTATGCAGTAATACATCAATACATTAATAATATATTATGTAGTAATACATTAATACATCATTATTAAACATTATTACTAATGCAATAACCCTAGCCCTAAACCTAATGACCTAAAGAATAATATGATAATACATTAATACATTACATTAATGTATAGGGCATTAGCATGGTATTGTTGTGATAATAATTATTATTACATTATATTAATTTTTTATTAATATAATGTTTAGAGTATAAGGAGGATATTGTTGTGCTAAAATATTTATTAATATAAACTTATTATCCAACAAGACTTACTAATGGGCTAGGTAGTAGTGTTGTAGATTATGTGATATTTGATATCCCTGTTTCTAACCAAACAACAACTTTTGACCTTTTAAATGACCATGAGCCTGACTCTCATCATAAAACTTTAACCCTAACTCTAAAATTTTCCATGCATAGGAGTACCATTGAAGAGAATTATGATAATCAAAGAAATTTGCGCTTTGACAAAAGTAAAGTCGACATTTTCTTAAAGGATTTGAATAGTAAATTAAAACTCCTAACTTATAAGGACAACATTGAAGAACTCTATCATAACTTTACAACTACCCTTTCCACTTCCATTAACAAGTTCTCTTTCGAGGTGTCCCATA
>JASDQU010257293.1:0-15882 GCA_032191745.1 Picea mariana
TATATATATATATATATATATATATATATGCCTTCCGCATTTTGACTTCCTTTCACACATGTTTAAACGCAAATCTTTATTTCCTTACTCTTCTAACAATGCATATGTTGAGGTTGATTCCCCACTATGTATGAATTGATTGGTTATAGTTTGAATGGTTATCCACCTAGCAATTAGATGGCATGTTGCTAGCATCAATGCATGCATACATTTATGTGAAATGTTTCGTGGATTTTTTTCATTTATGGGAAAATTGAGGGGCACAATGGGTAATCTATTAGTGTTTTTCATGGTTTTTGGAATGATATGGAAACCTCCTTGAATAGATTGAAACCCAGTTTGAGACATGTATTTAAAATATGTTATAAATAATATGAGCACAAGGAATAGTGTATGTTGTTCATGGCATTTGATACGATTTTAGTGCATTCCTCCATGAAAAAGAAATGAATTTGATTTCAGTTGATGAACATCTCACCAATCACTGTAGTATTTGCAGGCCAGGAGTAAGCTTCAACAAACCAGACATTACAAGTAGATGGGATTTTTGTAGTACTTACATCAAGTCAACAAATGTATGAAGGGGAACACTAATAAGTTGGAAAACATGCTTTCAAGGCCACCCACATACAATATTATAGCTTTGAAAACTCTTATGCACATGAAGCCTTTTACCCATAATGCATACAAAGAGGCATACACAAAAGATGAGGACTTTAAGGAGGTGTTTCAACAATTACATGTCAAATTTGTGTAAAATAAGGTGACAATAAGGTTGATTATCATCTCCAGAATGGGTTGCTCTACAATCTAGATAAGCTCTGTCCTTAAAGGTGAAATATTGCATCCTATTAGAGAGGCTTACACATCCAAGGTTGCAGTAAATTTTGGTGTTGGGAAGATAGTTTCCAACTTACAAAGGTATGTGTGTTGGCCCATAATGCAAAAAGATGTAGCTTGGTATATTAGAGGATGTGTACTTTGTTGTAGCAATAGGCTTAGCAATAGAATGCAAGGCTTATACCATCCCTTTCCCATACCCACTCAACCCTTGGAAATCATTTCCATGGATCTTTTGGGTGGTCTGCCAACAACTAGGAAGGGACATGACTTATATGTTTGTGGTAGTTGGCAAGTTCAACAAGATGTGCATTCTTATGCCTTGTAAAAATACCATCAGAGCAAAAAAAGTGTATATTTTCTGATATACTTGCATAGAAGATCTAGCTAACAATGAAACATACACAACTTGCAATGGTGGATGAAGAGAGAAGACAAAAATGGAGAAAAGAATGAAATAGTTTATATTATCTGAATAAGAGAATGCTAAAATACAAGTGATATACTTGGTTTGAAACAACTAACTCGCCATAGTATCCAAGCTAATGCTTATTAGGAGTGTTCTAGAGAGATGTGACACAAATTGGCAGTCACCGAAGTCAACTGCCACCTAGTCCTAGTTAACTGGCCATGCAAACATCAGTTAACTAGCCAAACCGGAGTGAAATGAGGAGGAGATCACTCACACATGTGGAATGTGCCTCACTGATGATGATCCCAATGCAAGTGCACATTATTGGTGATGATCCATGTTGATGCCAAAAAAGCGCAACATGGATCCCTGCTTGCAAATAGGTTGCAATGCCTTATTATTTATATATAATTAATAATATACTAGATATGTGGGACCCCATATGTGAATGATGATGAAGGATGCCTCGTCTTTTTATGTGTTCATGTCTATTTTTGCATAAATGACTCTACAGTTTTAAAAATTTGAAACCACTTTCCAAGCAAAATGGGAAAATGATAGGTTTATTGGTGATTTAATTCAAAAGGAAAATATGTTGTTTTAATGAGAATCTTGGTTTATTCTGCTGCACATATATTTTGAGTGGTTGATTTAAACTCCAAGCATGGGATATATTTGGATATGTCATATTGCACTTATGAATTATTGTGATTATCATGGACATTGGTTAATTTTGAAGGGTGGCAAATACAAGCCCATCCAATAAATCCATTCAAGTTGTGTATTTAGGGAATGGATGCTTCCCTAGCGATGAATGTGGGACATGTGATATGCCTTGTACTAAGTGTTAAGCGCACAAATAAAACTCAAAAAACTTTATGGAACGTGGCAAACTCGACTTTGAATTGAATTGTTGTTTGATAACTATAGTGGATTATGCGTTGGAGGTGTCAGTGTGCTCGTACCGGGCTATGGTTGATAGAGTTAGTGTAAGATACGACATGCAATTACTGCACGTCGCTCTAACCCTACCTCGAGGTCGCCACCCTCGCTTGGTTTTCATTTTGGTTGATTGCTTGGTTGGTGTTGCCTTTGTTTTTCTGTGCCTTGGAAGAAATAGTCGTGTTTGTGGTTTTCCCTGGCATTCTACATACAGGTATGAAATCTCTTATTGCTCCATCCATGAAATATAGCTATGCTCATAATTAAATCATAATGTTGTCTCTTGCATTTGCTTATAGACTATGTTTTCCAAAGTTTAATGCATGTGGGTATCAACTGTGTAATGGCATTTAAATGGAGTTCCTCCTAGTCGGTGTTTAAGTGTTCAAGTTGATTCATAGTCGAAATTTCCTTTCTGTTTGAATGAAATTGCATCCAAAATATGTGGTTTCTCTGTTGTTATGTCTGTTAGAAAATAATTATGGAAAATGTTGTTCAAGTTTCACTCGTCTCTGGTCATTAAAATTCGAGGGTTTTCTCCTCCCTGCAATATAAAAGAATTGTTGTTTTATTAATGTCATTACCCAGTCTTGAAATATTTGTAGCTCCTTCAAATTGTCTGTCAATTGTTTGTATATATATGGGAATATTTTCTTGTGGCCGCCATGAGGGGTCTGTGGAGAGGTCTGTGGAAAGTATGTTGTGATAAGAGATGGTTAAAATGTTCTTTTTTGCAAAACCCTTGAAGTGTTCGCCTTCATGTTCACCCACACCTCAATTCTTTATTGATGAGTCACAATTTCAAACTTTGAGCTTGATGTCTGTTATCAATGGTTAATCCAACATTGGAGAGGTTGGCTATTCACATCTTTTTTGTCATGTATCCATCGGGTTTTGTCGATTTTTTAAATGTATGATGTTAGA
The DNA here is from genome assembly GCA_032191745.1 of Picea mariana. NCBI lineage: Eukaryota > Viridiplantae > Streptophyta > Pinopsida > Pinales > Pinaceae > Picea > Picea mariana. The sequence goes on from JASDQU010257293.1 coordinate 3,119, forward strand.
ATAATAACACCAGGTTCATTAGGTTTTGAACCCAGTCTGTTACACAACAACTATTTAAGGTTGGTTGTTGGCTTATGTTGCGTTCTCAACCCCATTACGCACTGGATGTGGTATGTTTTTAGTTGTTGGAATGATTCTTTTGAAAGTCTATTATTAAAAGAACTCAGCAAATAAAAGAAATAAAGAGTGTACAATAGACAGTCTTGGAGCTTTCCTAGGGTTTTGAAATATCAATGTGTTGGATTTGACTTACTAAACAAAGGAAAGTTTTGGCAATTATTTTGATGATGACAATGGCACTTTTTCATATCATTGCATGTAATAGAACAGTAATCGTTTTTCCCTCTCATTATACCATTTTCCGCTCACTATATTCCCCGCATCCTCCCAAATACATTAAAACACTTCATGTTCTATTATTATGAATTTAAAATTCTTTATGGAAAGAGAAAGGATTAATATAAAAGTTGGTTAACAATAGATTATAATATCTTTTGACGATCTGATCGGTAAAATTATCCAATTTTATCTTGATGATTTGATTGTTTATTCAAAGAACCAATTAGATCATTTTGGTCATCTTAGAAAAGTTCTCATGCGTTGCAGGAAATTTGGCATTTCTTTAAATCCTTTCAAATCTACTTTTGGTGTCACGAAGGGAAAGCACCTCTGTCATATTGTTTTTTATTCAAGAATAACCATAGACTGCGAAAGGATTATTGCAATTCTAAACATCCATGCCCCCACCTCCAAGAAATAAGTTAATGTTAAGGTTTAAGCTATTATTATGTTTCTTTTCAATTTACTAGATAACCATAGCATAGGTAGGATCACTGAGAGAAACACAATCACAAGATACACAACATTTATCCTGGGAAACCCTCATGGGGGAAAACCTAGCAAAAACTTCATTAATATAGACATCCAATACAATGCCAAGAGAATAAACCAAACACTAGAGAATATCCTCCACTGAGCAATGCCTCTCTCTCTCTTCCTTCTTCTGGCAACTAGAAACTGCAACTTCCTTCAAACTTGTGCATTAGATGAGTGAGCTGAGTGAGTGAACAAATGAGGCAATGGATTCCTTTATTATACAAACTAGCAGGTGTTGGAAAGGTGTCTCTTCACTAGGCAAGGCCGACTTGTCTTCTAAGTGGTTAAAATCACTTTAAATGGCCTGGGGGCTGACTTCTCAATTTGCATAATATATTTAGGGTTTGACCAATCCACAAAAGGGGATTTGCTCAATTACAATACCCGACATGATCAATCCACAAAATGGGATTGATCTAATGAATAATAACTCAATAATAAATATAATTCTCTTTGCAGTTATAATATTTCAACAGTTCAAACTTTCATGGGCATTATAAATTTTGTTTGTAGGTTTGTTCCTGATTTTGCTGTCATGATTAAACCAATTCATAATCTTCTCAAGCAAGATCGTTCTTTTGCTTGGACAAATGACGTCGAAAATTCTTTCCTTAGGATTAAGAAAGCAATCAGTTATACACCGGTTCTGTCGAAACCGGATTTTGAGAAAGATTTTATCATATATACCAATGCCACAAAGGCAGCAATTTATGCTATCCTCTTACAAAGTGATGACTAAAACAATGAAAACGTGTAGCTTACATGAGCTAGAGTTTATCAGATGATGAAATCAAGTAATCTTATATTGAGAAACACGTTTTTTCTCTTGTTAAGGCTATAGAAAAATTTCTCCACTTTATTTTAGGCAAACATACGCAGGTAAGAGTCCATTTTCCTGTTGTCAAGTTTATGCTTTCACAAACGTATATTTCAAGAAAACTTAGACATTGAATTGTCAAAATTTAGGAGCATGATTTGACGATCATGACTTCAAAGACAATCAAGGGACGAGACCTAGCTCTTCACTTAGTTCAGTATCCTGAACCAAGTGAAGAACTTGACGATCAAGATAATCCTCTTTCAACCCTATTTTATATTGAGAATCAAAATCTTGTTATATCCGAACATCCTTGGTATAAAAATTTGGTGTATTTTTTGCAGTATCAAAAGTGTCCAGATGATTTGGACCCTCACCAAAGAAGGAAACTCTGCCTGGAAGCTTCCAAGTATATCATTTTAGGAGACTTTTTGTTTAGAAGGTATGTTGATGGTTTGCTACTTCGATGTGTAAATGATGAAGAAACACATAAATTGTTACACGAAATTCATGGATCATCAGTTTTTGTCATTCACATTGGTGGCCATTTTTTTGCTAAGGATACTACTTTTAAAATCATAAGAAATGGTTACTATTGGCCTACGATATTCTAGGATTCTTATAAATTTGCAAAGTCTTGTGATAAGTGCCAAAAATTCGTTGGGAAAGAACGCCTTTCTGCCATGCCTTTACAACATGTCCTCTCGGATTTCACTTGTTCTAAATGGGGCCTAGACTTTATTGGTCCTGTCAACCCTCCATCTTCCGCAGGACATATATTTATTTTGACAACCACTGATTACTTTACTAAGTGGATCGAGGTTGTCCCTCTTAGACATGCACATGATGAGCAAGTAATTTATTTCCTAGAAGTTAATATCTTTTCCATATTTGGCATTCCATTAGAGATCATTACAGACAACGACCCAGCCTTCATTTCTACAAAACTGACTCATTTTTTGGCTAAGTTAGGGGTCAAACATTTCACTTCATCTACTTATTACCCTTGGGGAAATGGGAAAGAAGAGTCCACTAACAAGAATCTGGTTAAGATCGTAAAGAATATTATAGAAGACAAACCTCACTAGTGGCACATGCTTCTCACTTATGCTCTCTAGGCAGATCACACAACCTCCAAAGAAAGTACAGATTGTACTCCCTTTCATCTCATATATGGTCAAGAGGTTAGTCTGCCTACCGAGCTAGATATTTCCTCCTTACGATTGATGCTACAGATTGAAGAATTAAATTCTTCCAATGTTCCCCAAAGGATAAATACATTGTTAGCCCTAGAAGAACAAAGGAATTTTGACTTGAAGAGCATAAAAAGAAGACAACAAACTGTTAAAAAGTATTTTAATAGACTGAGCAAAAGCTGTTGAATTCAAGATTAATGAGAAAGTCCTACTATGGAACTCATCCCATGCTGAGAGAGGAAGACACTCTAAGTTCCAAAAATTATGGCTAGGTCCTTTCAAAATCGTTTTTGTCCTAGGCGCAAACTCATACCTTCTAAATGATTTGGAAGAGCGATTGTTCTCTTATAGTACTAATGGTTCCCACTTGAAACATTATGTGGAACCAGCCTGATCATTAATGCTTGTTTAAAATGACTGTTGTATATAGTCTTTTGTTTAACTGTTTTCTTTTTTTACTTTGGTTTGTTGAGTTTTTAATTTATGTTGTTTTGTTTTTCATAATTATCAGAAATAAAGTCTGGATTAGTTTTTCCATAACAATGTCATTCTTTAAGTATTGTTGATCAATAAAAGTATACACAGTTGTCACGATGTCCTCCTTTCAGACAACGCTGAGATTGTTTTTTGCTTTCAATATTGTTGTAGGATAGTTGATTTTGTCTTCTTCCCTGTTTCTGCTATCTCTTTCTTCCCTTCATCCCGAGATTCAAAGAGAATATCAAAAACATTGTCCTTGAAACTTTAAGAAGCACTTTCTGTTACGCCTTGTTCGAATGTTATGCATACAGGACCAAACCCCCTCATACTTACCACTTTCCATAAATTATTCCCAAATTATCGTCTCATTAATTCCCTTAAACCATCTTTTCCCCCTGTTGCATAACTATTCTTTCCAGTTGTTTTTCAATCATCTATTTCTCTTGGTCTGCGAAACCAAAAACATTTTGGGTTCTAAATCTGTTGAGAACAGATTTCCCTGTGGAGTCGCCAGTTTTTTACGCCAAAAAAGTGCAACATGGATCCTTGCCTGCAAATAAGTTGCAATTCCTTATTATTTATATATAATTAATAATATACTAGATAGGTGGAACCATGTATGTGAATGATGATGAAGGATGTCCCGTTTTTTTATGCGCTCATGTCTATTTTTGCAGAAATGACTACAGTTTTAAAAATTTGAAACCGCTTTCCAAGAAAAATGGGAAAATGATAGGTTTATTGGCGATTTAATTCAAAAGGAAAAGATGTTGTTTTAATGAGCATCTTGTTTATTCTACTGCACATATATTTTGATTGGTTGATTTAAACTCCAAGCATGGGCTATATTTGGATATGGCATATTGCACTTATGAATTCTTGTGATTATCATGGACACTGGTTAATTTTGAAGGGTGGCAATGCTTCCCTAGTGATGAATGTGGGACATACGATATGCCTTGTACTGAGTGTTAAGCATGCACATAAAACTCAAAAATTTTTATGGAAGGTGGCAAACTCGACTTTGAATTGAATTGTTGTTTTATAACTATAGTGATTATGCGTTGGAGGCGTTAATGTGCTCGTATTGGGCTATGGTTGATAGAGTTAATGTAAGATACAACGTGCAATTACTGCACATTTCTCTAACCCTACCTCGAGGTCGCCACCCTCGCTTGGTTCGCATTTGGTTGATTGCTTGGTTGGTGCTGCCTCCGTTTTGCTAGGCCTTGGAAGAAATAGTTGTGTTTGTGGTTTTCCCTGGCATTCTACATACATGTATGAAAGTTATTACTGCTCCATCCATGAAATATAGCTCTACTCAAAATTAAATCATAATGTTGGTTCTTGCATTTGCTTACAGACTATGTTTTTCCGAAGTTTAATGCATGTGGGTATCAACCATGTAATGGCATTTAAATGGAGTTCCTCCCTGTTGGATTTTAAGTGTTCAAGTTGATTCATAGTCGAAATTTCCTTTTTGTTTGAATGGCATTGCGTCTAGAATAGGTGGTTGCTATGTTGCTATGCATGTTAGCAAATAATTATGGCAAATGTTGTTTGGGTTTCACTTGTCTCTGGTCATTAAAATTCGAGGGTTTTCTTCTCCCTGCAATATAAAAGAATGATTGTTTTCTTAATGACATTACCCAGTCTTGAAAGATTTGTACCTCCTTCAAACTGCTTGTCAATTGTTTGTATATATATAGGCATATTTGCTTGTGGTCGCCATGAGGGGTCTGTGGATAGGTTTGTGGAAAGTATGTTGTGATAAGAGATGGTTAAAATGTTATTTTTTGCAAAACCCTTGAAGTGTTCGCCTTCGTGTTCGCCCACACCTCAGTTCTTTTATTGATGACTCGCAATTTCAAACTTTGAGCTTGATGTTTGTTATCAGTGGTTAATACAACATTGGAGAGGTTGGTTATTCGCATCTTTTTTGTCATGTATCCATGGGGTTTTGTCAATTTTTTAAATGTATGATGTTAGAATAATAACACCAGGTTCATTGGGTTTTGAACCCAGTCTATTACACAACAACTATTTAAGGTTGGTTGTTGGCCTATGTTGTGTTCTCAGCCCCATTACGTGCTAGATGTGGTATGTTTTTAGTTGTTGGAGTGATTATGTTGAAAGTCTATTATTAAAAGAACTCAGCAACTAAAAGAAATAAAGAGTGTACAATAGACAATCTTGGAGCTTTCTTGGGGTTTTGAAATATCAGTGTGTTGAATTTGACTTACTAAACAAAGGAAAGTTTTGGCAATTATTTTATTGATAACAATGGCATTTTTTGGGTATCATTGCATGTAATAGAATAGTAATTGTTTTTCCCTCTCGTTATACCATTTTTCGCTCACTATATTCCCCTCATCCTCCCAAGTACATTAAAACACTCCTTGTTCTGTTATTATGAATTTAAAATTCTTTATGGAAAGAGAAAGGATTAATATAAAATTTGGTTAACCACTGGTGCTGGAAGGTTGGATTTAGATACAGTCTATGTTACTTCTGCATTTGTTGAACAATATTTGTTTATCTTTCCCCATCCATGCTACCATTTTTCGCACATTATAAACCCCTCATATTCCCAATAGCCCTACCACTCCTTGTTCAAGTGGCAATTGATGAAGAAGTTTTAAGGTGTTAATGGATGGATTGCATGTGTTTTGTGGTGAATAATAGAGACAACTTTTTTGTTTTATTTAGGTAGAGTTTCATGCATGGATTGTTAATATTTTTTCATGACATGTTGGAATATTGCTTCAGGATGAGCTTCTTTAGCAGAGGTAGTAATGGCAGAGGCAGAGGAAATTAGCAGAGAGACCATAGAATGTCTCGGTTTTTAATACATTTTGATGTTAATCCACGGGAATTAAATCAACTCTTTCAAGATGGGTTCTTCAACTTAGTTGGCCATGGGATCCTCCAACCCCGACCTGAAAGACCTCCCTTCCAAGCACATCAAAACTTTTCCGGTATCCATGTTCCTCCTCATGTGTCAATGCAAACAGAACCGCCTATCAATGATGGTTGGAAAGAGATTTTCCACCAGCTTGTTCTTCATCACAACGGTTGGCCTAATGCTTCTTTTCCATTACCCCCTCCTCCACCGCCAAATAATGAAATTTCCCAAGTTGATCATGTTGTCTCGCCCGTGAATTCATCTCATGCTAGTAAGAGGTTAAAAACCGATGTTCCCAAGCATGTGGAAGATAAAGGAAAAGGAGTGGTCATTGCCTCCAAATCATCCAAAGAGTCCTTTGAATATGTGTCTTCATGTCTTCATCTTAAGGATGATTGTTCTCACGTTATCAGTGCAATCCAGACTCAAGGTTCCAATCAGCCTAAGGTTTCCACAGAAAGATCAGAAGGGGACAACAGTGAAAAGAGGTCGAATATCTCACAGTAAATATGGTTTTTAATGATGATTTATGTTATTTTCTATTGAGGACAATATTTTTACTTTGACAATGTTTTGGACAGCATGGATATAATACCTTTTTGGATATGGTCATGTTATATTTTGTTGATATTTAAAATATTTGATCATAATTATGAGAACGAGAGTTACAAGGAGGATATTTGAATCAAATGATTAAGTTTTATATTTCATGTTTGATGATTATTAAAAGAAATAATTGAGAGTCACAAGGGGTCCCACCTATTTAATTATTATTTAATTAAAACCCTTATTTATATATATTATTATTGTTTGTCTCAACTAATTAGTTAAGCTAATTAGATTTAACTAAAAAAAGGTAGTTGAACTAACATAACCTATTGAGAAGGAATAAAAGTTCAATGAAAGGAAGAGACAAGGGGAGAACTACAACCATAAGGTTTGTTCTACACTAATGAGATACTTTCAATTTTCATTCATTCTGAGTTTACTAGAAGGCTTAACCCTCTTGATGACAGCAGGGTCTTCTTGAAGGCACCAGGATTCAAAACTGAATCACATATTTCAGCAGCTTATTTTAAAGGTGTATGATTTATCTTTGGCAGTCTGTGTATTCTTGTTTGTTTATGAATTGAATTTCATGACTAACAAAGAATATCTTGTAGAGTCAAATGACAACATTTTGTGGCAAGTTGATCCAGATCTTTAGCTTCAATTTTATTTATGTTGTCAGAGTTTTTTTTATATGGTGCCCATCAAAGGTTTCTAAATCTGACGTTGGTCCCTACCCTCACAGGGGTTTGTAAAGAGAACTCAGTTTTGTATCTTAGAATGAAATAAATACAAAAATCATATTATTGTTTCAGTCTCACATATGTGTTTTAGTGATCTAGTTCATTCTTTTGTTTTTTATCTCCATGTACATACTTATGTAATCTCTGTACACATTTATGTAACTTTTGTTTAAGTTTATTTCATTTGTACAGTTACATATAACATATAAAAACCAGCCTTGATCCCTTGTACTTAATACCTATGGATTAAGTGATTGTTTTAAGGCTATAAACCTTGGGTGACATTCCCAACTATCTTTCCTTAGGCTGGCAAGATCTGAAAATGCTTGAGTAAGTTTTTCCATACCTTTTCCTCAACAATCCCGAGGTTAGCATGCAACACTTCACTCAACTGGTCTAACTGAATGGTAACTGACAATTGACTAGAGGGTATGTGGCACCCTTGTCTAGGGAAGAATATCCTCAATGAAGGGAAAATATTTCAGACTAAGGGACCCTCAACATAGCCAAATAAACTTAGGAAAATAAAATGAAAGGTAAATCCTAGATGTGTGTAATATCTCCAACACCCCTCTTGAACACTACGAGGGAGTATACATAATGAATGGGTCCTAGCAACAGAGGCCATGTTAGGTACCTCTTATCCCCATTTTGTGGGATGACTAAGGATATCATGTCTAAAGACCCTCAGGTTGCAGATATGGGGTGTCGAGAGACTACGTGACCAACAATATCCATTTGCACAGATGGATACCCTTCTCACCATCAAACAGGTCATAGATTTTCAAATGGCATCCACCACACCAGCTGGCTTCCGAGAGACACTGGGCCTTGCTCCATGAGGTACAAGTCATGGATTATGGTGGGTTTCATTTCAATATTTGAGGCATTTGAGTATGTTGTATCTTAGACTACTTTAGATTTCATGACATATGCTTGGACATTATGTATTTTTCCATGTTTCACCTTGGTGGTTGACATTGTGCCCTAGTAAGTGGTCTTTCCTCGGGATGGGTTTGCTACTAGGAACTCCCTTGAAGAGCCATCGTACTGTTCATGATCATACTTACCACTTTTCATCACTTTCAACCCCCCATTTACTTATCTCTTGGGATTTTAGGGTGTATTGACCCAAAAAGGAGTTGTCCCTCATTCTATGGGAAGAAAGGGTTGAAGTCCTAGAGGGATTGTTGTCAGGTAAAATATAAAAGAATATATATAAACCTTCCAGATGCTTCGCCCAAGGATCCCCCAAGAAAGCAATGAAACACTTATCTGTAAGAAAAAGGGGGACCCACAAGAATAAAAGACAAAATGCTTAGGGGGTTAGTTGGAGGATAGGAGGTCTCATCACAAGCCGACCTATCATGATCATGGGCGCTTAGTGGTATGACGTTACCATCATCTGGCCACCAAGCCAGCGTAGTGGCTCTCAGTTGCACAACTGGGAGAAAAGTCTCATCACGAGCCAGCCTTCTCATTTCCACAAGGGATTTGTGAGTGAGACTGTCATTATCTATACACCACGCCAGGACAATGACTTTCAAATCGTTCCTTAAAACATGAAAGAAACAAAGAATTATAAACGATGGGATTGGAAAGATTTCATTGCAAACGAAAGTGCCAGACACCCTCTACAAAGGCACCCATGAATGAGACACTACAACCCCTTATATGTCATGAACCTCGTGCCCAATGAATCTTGATCATTGACCACTTCATCCACTTTACATGGCTTAGAGAGGGATCACTTGAGAAACACTCCTTGACCTAGGAAAGATCTACCAAATAGGACACCTTGTCAACCCCCCCATATCCAAGCTTGGCAAGTCGCATAATGTCTTTGAGCACTTACTTGTTTGACAGAGTAATCTTTGATGCACATGCTTAGGTGGCTCATTTATTGATTTCATTTACTCATCATGATATTTTGACTTGAAATCCTTGGAGGGAGTGTTTATTTGTCTTTGCAGGACCTAGTTGGTGGACAGTTTTGGAGGAACAAACCTATCTTGGGATTCCATGGGGCTTGAAGCCCACAGGTTGGATGCCAAGGGCCCACATGCCGAATGAAAGAGACATACATTTGGAGGCCTAGAAGACATTGTGGATGACATGACCTAGCACTCACATGCCAAACATTTTTCATAGGAGAGGCAAAACGTCACCTTTGGAGGCATCATGTTATCTAGGAGGGCTAGTGTTTGGTGGTGAAGTTATTATTCATTAACATAAGGATGTTTTGAGGAGAATGAGGCTTTGACCATGAAGAAATGACCTAGATGATTGACATGTGGCTTTAGGAAGCCTAACTATACTTCTCCAACACCAACGAATTGCTCCTAATGTCAAAATGTCCCCCTAAACAGGTGACATCACCTAAAGTTAGGGTTTCCTTTTGTGTAAAAGTGAACTTAGAATTGTTTAATACTATTTGTTCAAAGGGGAAAGATTAGGGTTGTTGACCCCTAATCTTGTAGTTTACCCTAAAACTATGTGGACAAACTATGTTAGTGACATTTTGTATAAATAGAGATCATAAGATCTCATTTTGAATCATAACTCTCCCTCTTATGAGAGGATACTTGGACTGAAATTTTCGCTATATTTGGCTACTTTCTCTCTTGTGCTCTTGTGTATGGCTACTTTCTTGATTATTGGTTGGTGGAAGTGATGTGCTAGCCTTGGAAGGCTCTTCTTTTACTATTGTGGTGGTTTGTCTATAATGTCCCTTTCCAAATAGGGGCTCCGGAGAGGAGGCTTAATGGTTTAAACCACCCCGTTAGACTATAGCCAGGGTCAAAGAGGGGTAAACAAGGTTACTAGAGGTCACTCCAGTCACAGGTGTTATATTCGGAAAGTGACATTGAGCTAAAAAGGGTTAAAAGTGCTTTTAAGTCATTATGAGCTAAAAATAGAAGTCAACAGTGAATTAGGGTTTCAACAGTGATTTAGGGTTTTGGAAGTCAACAATGAATTAGGGTTTCAACATGACTTAGGATTTTTGAAAGCTATAAAGGAAGGGTCAGCGACCTAATTCATCATTATGCAGATTATGACTTGTCATTGAGGAGAAGAGAAGCATCTCAGGAAAGATAGTTCAGTGTATTCCAAGAGGAAGACACCAGTTGGTTGATTTGGGTGTTGAAAGACACACCCTAGTCACCGGGAAGATCATCTAGGTCTTCCATCATTCTTCATAGATTCCGCAGTGCTCCCATATTCTGGGTATTATCTTTTAGTTGCTTCTTTGTATTCTGGTTTGTTATCGCTCAGTTTGTAGTTTAGGTCAAGCAGCCGAAGGGTAAGGGTCAAACTGGCGTAACAGGAGCCTTCCCACCCACTGTCACCTCAATGTGGGGCTCTTTCTATTTAGGGTGGCTAAGCCCAAGGGAGACGTCCCTGGCAATCCGGGGTTTTGAAAGGTAAAGGCTTAAGGATTAAGGCAAGTTTTCCCTTCACAGATTACCGCCAAGAAGATAGTCAAATGAAGAAAAACCACAGNTACATGCAACAGTGGTTAATACTTCATTAATCAATGACTATCAATATTTAATGTACATGAGCATAAATAGCAGTAAATATTGACGAAGTCAATGTTTGCAATAATGGCAATGACATATAATGTTACTTGTCAATAAACACTGGAATGATATAGCATCAATGAAAATATTTAATCCTTAAATTAGTTAAATGCATTAAATATCATTAATTGCTCATATACAACAGTTGTTGCGTCACTATGCTAGAGATGACGTCATATTTTCCTAGGGTTAGTATGATAGGCAAGGAGGTCAACGTTTTGTTATTTAGCCAATGAAAACTATCAATACATCAATGTCTATCATGGGATGACCTAGCCACAGTGTTTTCTATCAACCAAAAGCTCAATTAAGGCATGACGTCATCATCAATTTCTAGGTTAGTAGACGTTAGGGTTAGTTAGGGTTTCAAATTTGAGAATTTTGAAAGGTTGTTTTGACACAACAAGCTCAACGTTGGAGAGAAAGACGAGTGCCTTAGGGTATTATGGAGTCAAAATCAAGGGAAAGATCTCGGGAGAATCAAAATCTAAAGACTAGAGAGTTAGGTTCTATGGTGTTGCAATGGCAGGGCCCTAGAATCAAAACCCTAAGGGAAGGATTCTCATTCTGGTGTTGCTTAAGCAAGGCCTCATGCTCCTTCATCTTTCTTTAAATATTCTTGGCAAAACGGCTAGCTTTAAAACACAAATCTAAGGGATAAAGGTGTTGCAAAAGCAAGGCCCTTCAAACCCTAGGTGTAGAATCAACTAGGCCTAGGACATCTCCTTTCTTCAATCTATATCTCAAAGCTAACTCAGAAAAAGGATGATTAGTGTAGCAACGGCTAGGCTATATCTTCCTTAATCAATAGCTAAAACAAGTTTCTCAATCATGGGGACATATAGCAAGGACCTACTTGTGTGCTTTCTACCTAGGGTTTCAAGATTAAGCAATATAATAGCAATACAATAACAAATGTAAGAGATTTAACCTACAACCATTCATTCAAGAAGTTTTGCATGAAAAATACACTTACAAATCATGAAGAATGCTCATCAAACCCTAGTTGTAAACCTTCCAATGAGAGAACCACCATAAAAATGCCAAGAAGAATCCTCCACAAGAGTTATGCCTCACTTCCAAGAGCCAAAATACCAAGACAAAAGATAAGAGTAGATCTCTCACAAGAGAGTGAGTTATGTTCTGTTCAAAATGAGGTCCAACGTCCTCTATTTATATAAATCCTATGACCTTTAATTTTAAAAATAGGTCATTAAAATAGCCGACAAGGCTGACTAACAATTTTACACTGTTTTTACATTAATCTGCTAAAAAATGTCATAATATGAGCCAAAGGGGGACGTCAAGCCCTTCTGAGGGAGACGTTGGCCCTTCTAGGGCTCTTCCAAGCTGCCACACGTGCCAAATGACCTCAGCACCCTGCCACACGCTCCAGACAACGTCTAGCTCTCTTAGGTGACGTCTTGTCCATCAAAAGCAATCGTCCCATCTGCAGTGGGTGATCCCCCCTAGGCCAGGCTCTACCAAAGTGTCCTGGGTGGAACGTCCTTCTTCCTTCTCGTGCAGTGGCTCATCACAACGTTGTCCTGTCTCTGCCATCTCAGCAACCATCTGATGGGCTCTTCAGCCCCATGGAGGTCCGAGCTAATCATA
>JASDQU010257300.1:2481-15882 GCA_032191745.1 Picea mariana
CCACTTGTCAACTCTGTGTTGAACACGGAAGGAATTACACATCTCCCTCATAGTGGTTGTAGAAAGCGTCTATAAACGCAGTCATTAATTCTCAAAAATACATTGTTTATTTCATTTTTTCCATTCGTACTTTTTATCTTTTCACTTATACTCAACTTAAAAATTAATAATTGATTAGCTATACCAACATTTATTTAAACAAATAGCAAAAGTAAATATTTTGCTTCACTAATCTCTTTGTATTTTAATAATGTCACAATAAAAAGTTAAAAAACGTTTAAAAAACCCTTCTTTCCTTCTTTTTATTAAAATTCAGTTTTAAATTTTAATTCCCTTAATAAACTTAAAATACCCTCGCATTTTTTTGATAATATGATTTATATCTCTTGATAATATGCCATTGTCAATAACCCTTTTATATTTCTTAGCGTTACAATTTTGATATATATTACATATCCTTATTAGTTTGTTAACACTTTTGATATATATATTACATATCCTTATTAATTTGTTAACGCTTTTGATATATATATTACATATCCTTATTTGATTTTTAATGTGTTGATTTGTGTTTGTTCACCTTATTCAATCGCCAGGAGTGTGAATGGTGGCGGTGTTTAAACGATGATTTACTTCTTTGATGACGATTCTGTGAACGCGACGAACTAAATTTGGAACACACCGAGTCGAATAACGATGAAGCTTTAGTATGGCGAGGCTAATAAGGGGAAAATCCAACCCCTCGTTAAAAAAAAGTTGAAATCCATTTAGTATGAATAACATATAAATTGATAAATAAATGAATTAATTGATGTTACATTGATCCTTGAAATGCTATACTTATACATTGATAAAGTGAAAAGTTGTATCTCTTAATTATTATTATTATTAAAAAAAAAATTATCATAATTTTAATTAAAAAAAATAAAATTATATTGTTTATATATATATATAAGTATTTTGATAGATATATGATATTTTTTAGAAAAAAATAAATCTTAGATGTTACATATAGTTTGAAATAACTATTTGGATTTAACTTGGATGATTGTGAGGAATGATTGTTATCCTCCTCACCTGGGTTCAATTCCCATAAATGACATGTTAAGTTTATAATGAGTATATTGTTGTAATGATTTTGAGTTTCGTTACACTATATGTATTGGAAAGTTGCCTTTGATTCAATTGAATAGCAAGGCAACTGCTTTTCCAAGGGAAAAAAATATATTTTAAATAACTATCTCAAAAAGTGCTTCCCACAGTAGAGAGAAAGAAAAAATAGAATACGTACCCTCTTCGGGCTCATATGCTCGAAAAAGAATATAGCATTTTTATGCTCTTGGATGTGCCACCATCCTAGATCTAATAGAAGACTTGCCTTTGAGAGTCTGTTTGCTTCATTTATTTCCCTATAAACACGTTGAAAAGAGATTTAATGGAAAATGGATGTGAGAATCTTGACTTTCGTTAAAGATAGCCTTTAACATATAATTGCCCACATTGTTGATGCCTCATATATAATTAATTACTGCCATGGAATCACCAAAAATCTAAAGCTTAGTAATCCCTTTTACCATAGAGAGGATCCAAAATAATCTAAGAGCCATAACTTAGCAAAGTTATTTGTACCTCTTCCCATACCAACCTTAAACTTGAAATTATGGGAGTCATTTAAATGGACTGTACCATCAACCCCATAAGTTGAAGGGTCTCCTTGCTAGGGCCCATCAAACTATGCCCATGCTCTTGACCTATCAATATGTTTGATCATAACCTACCTCACAACCTTTTTTTGTTGAGAACGAGCAAAACTATCCATGATAGATTTGCTCTAGACTACACATTGGAAAGGAGAATATGTTTGTCCTCAAATAAGATCGCATTCCAAGCAAGCCATATGCCCCAAGGAGTACTTACTAGGTAAGAACTTTGTTTTTAATAGCAAGCCACATGAAAATATGAGCTTTCAATGGACATTTAAATTTCTAGATATATTTCTTCCTATCAATTTCACAAAGAACCATGTAGCCCACTTATGGAGTATATGCTCCTCTGAATAGAATTTTTTACTAGACTAGTTCATCTTCTGCATCCTTGATCCTCCCCTGATTTCTTCTTAGCTTTGTAATATAAGTATTCCATTCCTCCTCTTCTTTACCCCTTCAACCAATAAAGCAATTGCCTTCCATTCTTATCTCCAAACTGCAGAGAGATCATTAAAGGCAGCTTATCTTAAGAAATATATGCCTCTATCATTAATGTCGAGATTGGATTTTCTAATAGGTTACAAGCCCCTCCTGATATGGATTATATAAAGAATGAAATGAAAGGCGGGAATATGAATGGACATGCACACACACAAAAATATTGCAGAGAGCACAATAATATAGTGAAACCCAAATTCTATAAGTGAATTAAATAGGAAAAGACTGTAAATGCAAAACAACACGAACTAGTTAGAATGGTGGTAGCTTATCTCTAAAGAGAGAGTTGGCGACTACTCCCATTTGTAAGGGATATTACAAGAGCCTAAAATGGTCTTTTAACATAAAGTACTAAACCATAAGAGGAAAAATCCCTAAAGATCCAAAACCCTAACTCTAGGAGACAAAGCGTCGAAAAGATTGTGGGCCCTGAGGTGGCTAGTTGATACGCCAACTTCTCAGGGGTGCAGCTTTTGCATACAATTTATGTTTGGGGGTTTGGGGCACACAATAACTCGTTGGAAAGATCAAACTAAGAAGCACAATTGTTGGTAGGCCTTATTGGCTCAGGGTTTCATACCCAAGGTTCAATAGGCGTTACCAACAAATACCCCATCAACATTGGCATATTCGATATTCATGAACTAAATAAGGTCTCACCTAAGATGCTCATGAGAATTACATAGATAGAACATTTGTGCATTGCACGAAGGAATATTACAAACGAGAAATGCTTAGCCTAGAATTGTTCATAAGGCCCTACTCATCCACCTCAGCATTCATATAAGTAAATTGCATATCTAACATATATAGCAAGCATTCATCCATAACAGAGCTCATGATGGGAAGTATCAATTCGGGTCTCATGTTTTCATTTATTAATCATAGATAAACATTCATTCAAATACATAAAAATGATGTAGCCTTCTCAAACACCCATTAAACTTGAACCAGAGACCAGAGAACTTAGATTTAGATCTACTTTCTCTCTCATATTACAATAACAACTCGATAACTACAATGAATAATCAACAACCATAATGAACAACTAGTTCTCAAATGGTTCACGTCCATTCCTTTTATCTCTCCATGAGCATTACAATGATAGCAACTCTGCCAGTTCACTAACAACCTAAAGCATGATTAATCAGTCAGTTACAAAATTGGTTACAAATCATTACAATAGGATATGCACACACGGTTTCTTACAAGTCCTTGTGTTGTGCCAGAGTTGGCATGGGTGCTACAAAATGGTTGGCATAGGTGTAGTAGAGACTATTGGCGTGCACTGAATATTGGAGTTGTGTGTTAGAAAACTTGTGGCACACACACTTGGTCTTGAAAACACTTATGGTGTCAACAGGCCCCCAACTTTATTAGTTGTCTCATGCTTGAGCCAACGAACTTCATTGTGGTGTGACGAAGATGATGGATGGTACCTTTTGCATGAGCTAGGCAATGAAGTTTTGGAACTTCAAATCAAACTCATCAAATGACTCCAACAATTCCTTTATGTATTGGAAAAAGTTGTTGACCTCTATCAGTGTGAGTTGACCCAGGTGCAGGCTTGATCTGCACACCCAACTCAATCATCGGGGTTGCCTTTGTTTGTGCATTTACGAGCACGTAGTGGTGTTGTTGGGCCTGTTCTTCTGCTTCAATATGACGAAGGACGACGTCTATTTCTTGGCCCAGGTAGATGCGATGTCGATGTAGTCCAGATATTTTCATCGTGGCCTCTTTGCGCACTGCAGGTTAGAGGGAGGCAAGCAACTACTTCTTGTCATTGGTCTGTGCCTCCCATGTGCATATGCGATCCTCAATGATAATGATTTAGAAGGCATTATGTAGGCGAGTCTAGAGCTAGAAGCTGAAGTCTACCACCCCCAAGAATCCTTCCATGCAAGCTTATCCTTACTGAAACAACTTTTCTATAGAAACAATCTTGTTTTGCAACTCCACCTGCTCTGATGGTGGGGTGCTCTTTAGTTTTTCTTTAAAATCTGCATTTTTGGGCTTGCAGTTGCTAGACAACCTCATGTACCTTGATCAATTTTTTTTGTGTCGGGAGGTCAAAATCTTCACCAGACAAGCAGTGAATGCTCGCATATAATTCATCCATGGCATTGAGTAACAAGGTGTGCGCATCCACCTCTATTGCATGGTGTTGTTGGACTTCCTTGTGCGCATCCATATCTTGCACATGTCTTTGTTACAGTTTTGAATAGGAATGGGTCAACATGTGTTGCATGTCACCCAACTCATCCATTATCTCTACCATAAACACTTGCAAGTCTTATGAAGGTACCTGCACCAAATCTAGCTCAACATAAGGTAATGATTGAGGCATTGAACTAGTGGAGGTGTCGAAATATGTCAAGGCTAAAGGATTTAACAGCAGAACCTGCTTTTTTGTACTTGTGCGTGGTGATGTAGCACTTGTGGTGCTAGGTATGACAATCTATTTCTGAGACTTGGGTTTGGTCAATGGTCGAGCAATCTTGAGTGTGCATCGAATCTCACCCAACTTTTGTGACGAGTCCCTATGTAGCAGTTGTTTCACTTCCAAATTGGATTATAGCACCTTGACGGTGCTCTGGATCGATGCGGGGGAAGGTCCTGACTCTTGAACTTGAGCGTTGGTGTCGATATCGTGGCCCTTTGTCTAGCTGGTAAATATCTTGTGCGTAGCGGATGGGTAGAGTTGTCTCTATGGATGGGTGCACCTATTTCAGCTTGAGCTTTAGTCCTTTACCTTCCCTTTTGGCCACACGCTCCTGCTTCTTCTTTGTCTGAGTTTCCAAAATATTTACTTCTTCCTCCATTTTGGGCCACACTGAATCCGGCCACTGCGTGACATCATTTTGAATGTCCTCCTCTGTAATGCAAAATGGGAGGACATTGGAAGGTACCTATTGTTCTGCATGTAGGATGATGAAAACATTATGAAAATTGACTTCAAATAGAATATAATCATCATACATATCAATTATTTTGCGCGGTATTTGGAAGACTTCAATGGTCACTTGAATCATCTCGGTGTACCATAGCTGGAATGCTATGTTGTTCCTGCATTGGACCTCTTTGTCCATGTTGTACTGAAACTCACTGAATTTGGGCATGGGGAAGGATGGAGTGATTGGTGTGTTGTACTCCTTGCCTTGTGGTGGCCTACACACTATCATGGTGAGCAAGAGGAGAAACCAATTGTAATGGAACTCCTTCCCGCGGTCCTGCATGTCCATGCAGTCCTGTATGAACTCGTTCATCAAGTATCTGAACCAACACATTTTAATTCCCTCAACACATTTGTATGTTGCTAGGATGACACCCAACGGGCACTCATCCTTTTGGCACTTTTGTATCAGTTTGCAGGCAAGTACTTATGTGGTGAATCAAACTTGGTAATCGTTGATAGCCAAAATGATTGCTCCTCTTGTCCCTCTATGGATACCATATTTATGATACACCTCTTCTTGCACGACATTTCGTGCCACCATGACATCAGTGGGATCCTCCCATGTTCTGGGAAGGATAAAGACTTGGTACATTGTTTCCATGTCGACCGGGTATGTGCAGTCCAACTAGAGGAATCCCCCACATAACCTATCAAGCAAGAAGTAAATGCATGAATTTATGTTCGAGTTGCCCCCGAAGTGGGGGACATCCAATAATGTCATGATCCCAGATTTGTATATGGGCTTGTCCCATTACATGGTGACCACCTTTTCTATTCCTTCAGATGATACAATGGTTTCTACATGAGCTTCAAAGTGCAGTTTAGGAAACTATGCCTCATCCTATATGTTGCATTCTGTAAACTACAGGCTGGGAACCATGCCCAAGAGAGGCTCTCGGACATGCACTTCGTTGGGGATTTTGACAATTGGCATTTGTGGTTCCTTTATTATTTTTGCCTTAGGTCGCGCCTTAGGCTTGTTGGTTGTGGTTATTGCTCTAGTCGACACTTGGATCGACTGAACTTCCTACATTGCCATACTTTGTGCTCTTGATTGTTGCTCCGAGTCACCTGATCAAATGATCCAAAATGGATCCTGGAACCAAAATGGGGTCTAGGAAGGCCTAAAAATCAAAGTGCTCATAATCACTTCAAAACGAACGTGTGCATAGGCCTCATCATTATGAACCCAACACAACTTGAACGGGATCAAAAAAACGTCGTATGCGAAAGATATCATAGTCTGTTCGTTTTTCCAAACAAGCAAAATTTTGATGACTGTATATTCCGTACAGTGCTAACGTGGCAGCTAACTGTACAGGTTTTACGGCCGTATA
Source organism: Picea mariana (assembly GCA_032191745.1). NCBI lineage: Eukaryota > Viridiplantae > Streptophyta > Pinopsida > Pinales > Pinaceae > Picea > Picea mariana. Next base: position 8,982 of record JASDQU010257300.1, read on the forward strand.
GTGACATGGCAAGTACATTGGCATGTTGACTGGGCAAATTTTGTTGACAGGCGGGCCAATCATTTTGTGTCACGTGGCACCACTGCAAGGGTGACACGTGGCATGTCCATACAACTGAGTTGGAATGGTGTTGACATGGACAGGTGCAGATGTGGTTGAATGTTTGGTTGACACGTGGCATACTGGTTGGCGAATGTCATGGTACCACATGTCCCAGTCATGGGATACCATGTGACACCCATTCATTGGTTGATAGTTGGGAAAAAATTTATGGGCTCTACGGGAGTCGAACCCGTGACCTCCAGTCCGGGTCGGAGCGTTTTGGCAGGGCTGGGCTACCAGCCTGCCCACAAATGTACTTAATGACTATAGCTTAAAAGTATTATTTAAGCTTGAATCAAATGTGTAACAAGAGGAGAAAAGATTTGGGTTCTAGCCCCAGTTCCCGATGCAATATCATATGCCCATAACATATGTCCATCCATTTTAAAACTTGGTGCACGGTCCACTCCAGCTAGCCCCCGATGCATTAGCATGTAACCTCACCATATGTCAATGGTACTCCTGTTTGTTTGGCGCAGAATTTTGGGGATAGCGCTCAGTTGGTCAAGCTAGCCCGCCGACCAAGGCACGTATCTAGGAGCTACGACCTAGGGCCAACTGTTCAGCGCGTGGAAAAAGGTTAAGGCCAGGACACATGGCCGTACATGCGACCAAGGGCCAAAGTTTGGGGGCTAAAAACCCGGGGCCAGTGCGCCAACCTTAGCGCTTGGCCACATGGCAGCACCATATGATCAGGGGCCTAGATCACAAGGGGGCTGCACCTGAATTTTGTCATTTTTGTGGGTTTTTAACTATATGGTAAATATTTTAGTGATTTTTAAGCCTGTTTGAGGGGATTTTGACCATTTTTGGAGGATCTGGAGCCCTTTTTTAGGCCAGATCTTGGGGGGAAGTTGGGAGTTTGTTGCCAAATTAAAGCCTATATAAACCAGAGGTTCTTGGAAGCCTGGGAGAGATGTTGAGAATAGGAAAATGCTGAATAATTGTTAAGCCAAAGCCATTTTTATGCAGGGAAGCCATTGAGGAAAGAAAACTTTGTGAGCCATTTCTGGGAGTTTCGTTCATTCGTTTTCAATGTCGTCAGTTTTGTCGGGTTCTTGAGATCTAAAAGAACATAGCCATATTAGTTTGTAATCCATTTGGAACTTTTATGATGTACTTTTGAATCTCTGAACAGAAATAAGAAAGCCTCACCCACTGAGACAAAGGCCCGAAGAGATAGGCGATATTGCCGAACTCCGTCATCAACTTTTGTTGTTATGGTTTGTTGTTTATTCATGCTTATTTCTAGATCTGTATATTGCTAAATGGCTACCATGTTTCATCATTAATTCTTCCTCTTTCATCGGTTTCTTAAATGGTAAATGAACTCATGTTTTTAAAACTCAACCATTGTCTTTAAAAGATCTTTTTGGATCATCATACCTAATCTATAGGGGTTGAATTCGTTGAACACTCTATGCAGACCTGGGGGATTAGCTCAATTTGTACTACACTCAACTCTGTGGTAGAAATTAATGGTTAATGGTGAAATGAGAACTTTAAATACGTCTGTGGTTCACTTCCCTCTATTACTTTCACTCTCTTGGATATCCCATTGAATCCATGCCCATCATTAATATTGCCATAATTATTTCCATTCCCCATGAAATTGTGACCTATCATAGCCCTAACTACCTACCTTTTCGTCACTACATCATCCCATGTGTCCCTTTGTCCACCTGTCCCATCTAATGGTCATGTCCAATGGTCTTTACTCTGGCATTTAAACCTCAAAATTCATAGAATATTATAAGTCTGATCGGGTACAAATTGTCTTGTCCCGCGTAATACCTATATCTATCAAATCCTTCTGATCATTGAGCACTTATAAATTCCTTTACTCCTACCTAACTCCTACGCTACACTACCACTGTGAGGTTTAATTTTGAATTCATAGCGCCTTTGACTCCTATGGGCCATAGTATACCCTCAACTAACTTCCATTTACCAATCATTTGAGGGGATGACCATTGAGCATCGCCAATTTTTTTGTGCCAACCTCGCTAATGTAAACAATCCTAAAGGGTTCAAATTAGCACATCTAAATCTTCCCAGGGTGCTTCAAGAGCTTATTGTTGCAGAGTGATACAAATGATCTTGATTGTAGAGTCTTGCATCAACTATTGTGATCGTGTCAGGCCCTCTATCGTTGTTTCTCAACTATCTGTCTTCCAAAAACTTATGCATGAACTCTTTAAAAAATGCGATGAAAATCCTAGAGAACACCACGGGTTCATTATTTAGACCAAATGTCATCACGCTGTATGAAAACAAGCCCCACTCCATCGCAACGGTTGTTTGGCCCCGTCTTCCTCCATGATGTGCACCTAGTGGTAGCCTAAAAATCCATCCATGAACGAGTAAGCTTCATGCTTACCCACATTCTTCAAGACTTCATCTGTAAATGGGGTAGGGAATGGGTCATGCACACATAATACATTTAGGCTCCACAAATATACATAAATCCTTAAATCATTTGTCTTCTTTGACTGCATTACCATCAAGCTATTCCATTCTTATTCTTCCACAAGGATGACAATACATGCATTTAGCATGAGGTCCAATTCCTTTTGAACCTTTTCTTTGTACTTGGAGTTCAATCAATATGGTCTCTTCTTGATCGGTTTGGCATCTAGTTTTATTTGAATCGTCATCTCCCTTAGGGACCCTACAATGCCCTCCATCTCAGAAAAACTCCTCGGAAACAGGTCTTTGTATTCTTTTAGCAAGTCCACCACTCGCATTACTATTTCTTGGTACTAGTAATTTCCAATTACAACCATCTTAGGTGCTTCTTTTGTGCCTATGTTATGTTTCTTCATCCTTAGTGGTTGTGTATAATATGGTGCGGTACTATTGGAAGCCTTCCCTAGAACTGCGCACTCACCCTCTATTTCGTTAATCTGTAACTTCTGTGGATCCTCTTCCTGCACATCATCTTTGACTACCTTCTAACAATACACCGATTGATTCAACTTCACCTTCGGCTTATGGTAGGTGCATAATACCTTCTACACAGGGTCTTTGGATTGTTGATTGAAGACAAAGTTTTTAATACTCAATAGAATATCCCTATGTGATACAAAATGGATCCCGAAACCAAAATGGATCGAGGAAGGCCTAAAAATCAAAGTGCCCGGAATCGCCTCAAATAGGATGTGTGTGAAGGCCTTGTTGATATGAACCCAACGCAACTTGAACGGGCTTAAACGGACATTGTATGCGAAAGATATCGCGGTCTGTTCGTTTTTCCAAACAAGCAAATTTTGGTGACTGTATAGTGCTGACATGGCAGCTAACTGTACAGTTTGTACGACCATATAAGTGACGTGGCAGTTGTGCATTGGCATGCTGACTAGGAAGATGATGGCTGACAAGTGGATGAGTTATATTCTGACACGTGGTACCACTCCAAGGGTGACACGTGGCACATCCGTACAACTGATGTGGCAAGGTCCGTACAGTCGTACAACATGTGGCAGCTGACTATACTGGCAGGCTAATGTGGCAAGTACATTAGCGTGTTGACTGGGAAGACATGTGGTCGAATCATCGTTTGACACATGACATATTTGGGTGAATGTGATGGTGCCATGTCGCCCAGTCATGGGTTTCCACGTGGCACCCCTTTCTTGGTTGATTGATTGGGAAAAATTGTACAAAATCCACGGGATTCGAACCCATGAGCTCTGGTCTGGGAAAATGATTTGGCAGGGGCCGAGCTACCAACCCGCCCACAAGTGTTTCTTACCATAGTAATGAGTTTAATATTATTTGAATTGAACTATGGTATAGTTCAGTTGAGTTAAGGGTTGGGGCTAGGCACCAGCCCCCGATGCATTTTCCATATGACCTATTTCATATGACCCTGCAGTATTGTTTGGCACGGATTTGTTTGGTGCATCCCCCGACATATATCATGTGACCTACACCATATGACCTAGATGTTATCGTTTGATGTGGATGTTTGGGGATAGCACCCAGTAGGTCGGGCTAGCTCGCCGACCAGGGCGCGTGACCAGAGGCATGTGACCATAGACTATCAACCTATATGGAGCACGTGGAGGTTTAGGACAGGGCCACATAGACGTTGTGGAAAGACCTCATTATTTAGGATTGGAATATGGTGAAGAGGAGATTGGAGAATGCTCCAAAACATTGGAAGCAAGTGATGTTTCAAATGACCAGCCTAAGCCATTGCGGAAACAATTCACGAAAGATGATGATGTATCACTACTTGATGGTGATAGTGAATGCAATTCATCTCCAAAGAAAAGTGAAGATAAGCAAGAAAGGTATAATGGTCATGGTTGTTCCAATTCTCTTTTTTATTATAAAAAGCATAATCATGTAATCCAAAACTTGTGGAATATGTATCCTTGTACGTTTTGTCATTCACCTAAGCATTGTGTGGCCAAGTGTTGGAAGAGACAATCTTTGTACAAGAATTTTATATTGACTGGGAAGGAGACACGACATAAAGACTCAACTCCACAACGAAAGAAAGAGAAGGGCAAACAAGTTTGGATGTCAAAAAACCACTGCACTTATTGCAACAAGGGTGGACATCAAAAGGCTAAATGTTGGAAACTTAATCCATAACTTCGTCCAAAGAAGAACAAAAAGATTGCACATGTACTCACAAAGGAAGAGGTAGTACCAGCGAAGCAAGAGGAACAAAATGAAGGAAATAAACCATTCACTTGGTTTTGCCAAAAGTGGATGCCACATCTTCACTGTATTTTTCTTCCATTAATGTAATCACACATGTTGTAATGATGACCTATTATAACATCATTTTGTACAACATAGTGTTTTGTTTTTTCCTTATGAGTATGTAATCAGTAAGGTCAATTTTGTAACCTTTTGGAGGACCAAAAGGTTTTTAGTGGGGAGGTGTGATCCAGAACGGATCCCGCAACCAAAATGGGTCCAAGAAGGCCTAAAAATCAAAGTTCTAAGAATCACCTAAAATCAAGCATGTGAGAAGGCCTCGTCGATATGAACCCAACGCAACTTGAACGGGGTCAAATGGACACCGTGTGCGAAAAATATCACGGTCTGTTCGTTTTGCCAAACANGCTAACTATACAGTTCGTACAGTGCTGACGTGGCAACTGACTGTATAGGCCATACGGTCGTATAGGTAACGTGGCAACTGACTGTATAGGCCATACGGTCGTATAGGTGATGTGGCAGTGGTGCGTTGGCATGCTGACTGGGCAAATGATCGCTGATAGGTGGACGAGTTATATTGTCACATGTGGCACCACTCCAAGGGTGACACATGGCACATTCGTACAACTGACATGGCAAGGTACGTATAGTCGTATGACACGTGGCAGCTCACTAGACTGGAAGGCTGACATGGAAGGTACATTGACATGCTGACTGGGAAGATAGGTGGTCGAATCATCGTTTTACACGTGGCATATTTGAGCAAATGTGATGGTGCCAAGTGGCCCAATCATGGGCTGCCACATGGCATCCCTTTATTGGTTGATTGATTGGGAAAAATTGTATAGACTCTACGGGAGTCAAACCCGTGACCTCTGGTCCAGGCGAATGGTTTGGCAGGGGTCGGGCTACCAGCCTACCCACAAGTGTTTCTTACCATAGTAATGAGTTTAATATTATTTGAATTGAACTATGGTATAGTTTGGCGGAGTTAAGGGTTGGGGCTAGGCCCCAGCCCCCGACGCGTTTTCCATATGACCTATTTCATATGACCCTGCAGTATTGTGTGGTGCAGATTTCTTTGGTGTAGCCCCAAGCGTATACCACGTGACCTCAACCATATGACCCGGATGCTATCATTTGATTCATATGTTTGGGGATAGCGCCTGGTCAACCGGGCTAGCCCGCCGACTAGAGCATGTGACCAGGCATGTGACCAGGGCCTAACAACCTATATGGAGCGTGTGGAGGTTTAGGACAGGGCCACATGACCCGGGGCCAGCACGCTAGCACTAGACCAGGGCCACATGGAGGGTGCCCATATGACCAGGAGCCCACATGAAGGGGGCTACGCCCTATAATTTGCCAAATATGGGTTTTTCAACTATAACATTTTTAGTGATTTTTTAGCCAATTTTGACAGATTTTGGCAAATTTTGGAGGATCTTGGGCCCTTTTTGAGGCCAGATCTTGGGGGGAAGTTGGGAGTTTGTTGCCAACTTCAAGCCTATATGAACCAGAGATTCTTGGCAACCTTTGAGGAGGTTCAACATAGGAAAATGTTGAAGAATTGTAAAGGCAAAGCCATTTTTATGCAGTGAAGCCATTGAGGAGAGCAAATTTGCGGGCCATTTCTGGGAGCTTCGTTCATCCGTTTTTAGTGTCGTCAGTTTTGATGGGTTCTTGAGATCTAACAAAACACAGCCAGATCAATTTGTAATCCATTTGGCACTTTTATGATATACGTTTAAAGCTTTGAACAGAAATAATAAAGCCTCACCCATTAAGACAAAGGCCCAAAGACGTAGGTGATATTGTCGAACTCCGTTATCAACCTTGTTGTTTATGGTTTGTTGTTCCTTTATGCTTATTTCCAGATCTATATATTATATTATAGCTGCCATGTTACATTTTTAATTCTTCCTCTTTCATTAAATTCCTAAATGGTTAATGAACTCATGCTTTAAAAGCTCAACCATAGTCTTTAAAAGATCATTTTTGGATCACTATGTACGGGGACCTCCGACGTAAAATTGAATGTTGTGCAAAACTTGTTGCTCATTTTTCCCCAATCCCGAGTTTGCCTTCTAGTGTCCTCCTATATGTACCAAATTTTAGG
>JASDQU010257301.1:2481-15922 GCA_032191745.1 Picea mariana
AATCTTCCAACAATATCCCCCTTTGTCATCGATGACAACACTCATGCTCCCCCTATCATCATGATCCCAATTTCTCTCCCCCTTTGACATCAATGGAAAAGGGTAGGGCTTCTCCCCCCGAGTTTAATTGGAAAAGGTAAATCTCTTCTTTGGAGCTGCTCCCCCTGAACATGTAGCACTCAATAATACTTCATCCTTATTTTTGGCATTTGAGAATTTTTCTTCCTTGGAATCCTTTTTTGTGGCTTCTATATTCTCTCTCTTCTTCATGTCTAGGATGTATATGTTATTCGGTCTTCTTGTTGTAGTTGCAACCAATCTTCCTGAGTTATTTTATTTGATTTTACATTTTCGGGAGTCAAACGTAAGAGTGTATCCTTGATCACATATTTTTCTAACACTGAGGAGATTATGCTTCAGATATTAAACCCATAGGACTTTTCCTTCTTTTACATTTTCACTTCCAAGCTTTATAATTCATTTTCCAAGTATTTTAGTAGATGATTCATCTCCAAATGTAACATTTCCACCATTTTTCTTCAAGCTAAAAAATTTTCTTTGATCTCCGGTCATATGAGATGAGCACCCACTATCTATGAACCATTCATCTTCTTCTTTGAATTATTTAGTGACCAATGTTAGTTGACAATTTTCATTTTGTGGAATTTCTTTCCTTTTCCATGTTGTAGTTGGTATACAGACATTTGGCATATGATTATCTTCCTTCATCTCTCTGCAATCTCGTGCTTTATGACCAATATTATTGCACTTGTAACATACAATATTTTGATCCATTAATGGGTCAAATGGATTATAATTTATGTTGATAGGTCTATGAACATTTCCATATCTACTATTTTCACCATTAATGTAGCTTGCATTGTTATTCCTTTAATTGATTCTACAATTGATTTCCTTGTGTCCAAAATTTCCACAAGTATAACCATGTCCAAGAAATAAATTTTGATACCTGGGAGTAAGTGATCTTCTTTGTGGTGTGGTCCATATGGGTTCACAATCTATTCTTTTGTAGTTTCCTTCATAATGATTTATTTCATACCTGATGGGAGAGGATCTTCTTGATGTCTCATTCCTTCTAAATTCCAGTCTTCTATCTTGTTGTTCAACTTGTTATGGAGTGTTGGTTTCATTATTTTCATCTTTCTTATCTTGTTTTGTTGTCTTCAAGCTGTCATTGTATCCTAGTCGTGTCTTTTCATTTGGAGATCTTTGATTGCTAAGGATCTCATCTAATTTTTCAGTGCTTTTTTTGAACTTCTTCAACTTTTCTGTTGTCAATAGTAGCTCCCCTTTTGTGTGATCCAATTATGCTTTCAATTTCTCATAATATTATAATTGTTCCTTCAAGATATTAATGGTCTTTTGAAGCTTGTAATTCTCTTCTTCACAAGTACTCAATTCACCTTTTAGTATTATGTTTGTGTTTCTAAGATTGTTATTTTCAGTTTCAACATGCTTCAACTTTTCAATATTTTCATCTTCTTGTTCACTCTCTGCATTGTCTTTGTATCCCCAAAAGGAATCAAGGTTGGTTTCTTCATCTGAATCTTCTTCAAAAATAATTTCTTCTTATTTAGAATTCTTGTGATCATCATCTTGGGTTTCTTGGGTTATGAAGAGGACTTCTCCTCCATCATTATCTTCTTCATCACTCTCATCTGAGGAGATGTCATCATCCTTGGAGTAGAATATTTTTTTATTGTTGAGACATCTCTTTTTATAGTAAACATTTTCAACAATATGTCATATTCTACCACAATTAAAGCATTTGAGAGGAGACTTAGCTTTGTATCTTCCACTTCCCTTCTAAAACCTTCTTACAAAATTTGTTATTTCTTCATCAAGGTTGTTATCCTTGTCTTTTGTCTTCTTTATGGATTTAAAGGCTACTTCATTGTTTGGATGGTCACTTTTTGTACCTGACCTCATTTCATATGCTATAAGAGACCCATGTAATTCATCCATTATCATTTTGGTCAAGTCCCTAGTTTCTTCAATGGCGGAGACCTTAGCATCATACTTCAAGAGAAGTGATCTTAACACTTTTTGTACAACCAACGATTCATCGAGCTCTTCACCTAATCCTATGATAGAATTAAAAACTTCATCAACTCTAAGAAGATAGGTTGCAATATATTCATTTTCATTCATCTTCAAATTTTCAAATTTTGCTCTATGTTGTTGAAGCTTGACCTGCTTAACTTTTGGATCACCTTCATAGATACTCTTGAGTTTGTCCCATACCTCTTTAGCAGTGTTGCAACCCATCACTTTTCTAGCAATGGTTGGTGCCAATGTTGCTAGAATAACATGTCTGGATTTTGAATTACAACTCATAATCTTCTTCTAATTTGGATTGGTTGGAGCATTATTTGGGATTACATAGCCATTTATAACTAACCACCAAATTTCTACTCTCAAAGCTGTTAGGTAATTTTTCACTCTATCAATCCAGTATGGATAATTTCTTCCATCAAATTTTTGAATCCCATTTGAAATGTGTTCGTGATCATCCATCTCTGCTCAGGATTTTCCTTCCAGTGGTTAAACAGTTCTGAAGGCAACCTACTCTGATACCAATTGTTGATACTGAGAGGGGGGTGAATCAGTATCAAGTACAATTTAAAACCTTTTTCAACTTATACTTAAAACATTCAACTATATCCAATGAGAAATGAACAATAGTATAAGAGTTACACCAATACACCACAATACACCATGCACAATATATGAGAAATAATCAATAGTTATTGTTCAAGGGAAGTAATGACTTTGAAAAGTAGCTACATATTCCAAATGTAAAGGGAGGGATAAACCTCCAAGAGGAATATAGAATCATCCAATATCAAGAGAGGATTTAACTCTCCATCATTTGCCCTTCATTCCACCCAAGAATATATGAGAGATAATAAAACTTTACATTAAATCATCACCATCAACCAACCATCACATAGAACCTGATAATGCTTCCTGAGACCTCTTCAATTTATGAAATTCTTCAATTCTTGGAATACTTTGATCCTATAGATAATATTACTCAATGTATTATTTGAAAATTCTCCAAGTTTCACCCCTTGAATCCTCCCCAAAAAGAAGTTATAGAGAGAATGGTAGACTTTGTTCAATTCTGGTTTATTTAGGATACTAAACTTGTAAAGAATGTCCCACGCTCCATATTTACCATCAGATTTGAAAACTCACACACAAGAAACTAAAGTCCGTACACTTTCCAATGAAATTCGTCCCACTGTATTTGGATTCTATATGAAGAAGTTATGATTGTTTTTGCTGGAACACTTGTTTATTGATTAGCTTCATGACTGGTCAAAAACCCTATCTTTCATGGAGTGTATCTCCATAATTATAGTGAATCAAGAGCTTAAACTTTTACCACATGTAACTTGATATGTCTTCTCAATACCATAGAAATTTCACCATCCGAATTGTTCTAGAAACAAAGTTATAGCGGAAATGGTAAGATGACCTGAAAATAACATACCTTAGAACACATAACCAAAAGACTTTATCCTCCCTTGAAATCTGGCCTTCTTTACTTCTGATTTCCTTTGAAATTTGACTTGTGTATCAAATGAATGTATAATGATATTTATTTATACCATTTATGTCACTTCCTTTTAACATTAGGGTCGACCTAACACTTTCTTAGTTTGTAATTTTGTTCTTTAATTATCTTCGGGGCCTACATGTACTTCCTTCTTCAATTCACTTTGTCATATTCAAAAATTCATTTCCAATCAACCATGAGGATCCACGTGATGTGTTACATACCACCAAAATCAACATGATGTATACTATCCATCCATTGGTGTTGTATCTTCATGTGCATTGTCCTTCATGTCCAAATACCTTCATCGATCTTGCAGTCCAAAACCCATGACTGGGGTTGACATCAATGACAACAACCAATATTCCAATGAGCTTCACCAGGGACAAGATCTTTGTGTCAGCCAATAGTGTTGATTGTCATACGACATATGTCCCTTCAAGGAAGATGTATTATTTGATTTTTCCCCACTGGATGTTTGGGATGTTCTCTTGTGCCAACCATATATGTGTAAGCACCATGCTATCTATGATTCTCGACCCCGTAGTGTCATTATTACTCTTGGGGGTCATCTCTATAGGATACCAGATGTAGTTCTGAGTATTGTCCCACCTAAATAGTGGCGTAAGGTAGTATCCCATTCTACAAAATTTAGCTTCTTCACAGTCTATTCAAAAGGTGAACAAAAGAAAACCATTGCATTCTCATCCCAAAAACCTTCTGTCTAGCGGAAGCAGGTCAACAAGATTTAAGTAAAGCATGAGGATTCCTTCTATACATAGTCATATCATGTATCCATACTAGTTAAAACTGTCCAACCCTTATAGTCATAGGTTTGTGACAGCATTCAACAAGTTAAGAAGTGCAACTTCTGCAGCAAGGAAAGAAACTCATCAAGATGCAAATTCAACAAATGCTTTTCCCTCTCCCTCAAACACTCAAAGCGATGGATACCATTGCTTCCTAAGGAGGGAGGATTAATCCGGGTGCATATTAGTGGCCACCCACATATTCTAACTGGCTCAAAATAGTCTTCTAACAATTTACTATTTTTACTATTTTTTGGTTCCTAAACTTCTGAGGCCATTTCGAGGGCCTAAATGAAGTTGTTTAGGTATTTATCACCTCATTAATATGAAAAAGATTTTATTGAGCCCCCAAAAAGAATCTTTTCGATGACACCTTTCCAACGAGCTATCATGCACCCCAAACGAAGATTGTATGCCAAAGTTACGCCCCCAAGAAGTTGATACACCAAACTACCGAAAACAAGGTTTGCAAAACTATTGGATTTTCATCTTCTGGGGTTAGGGTTTTGGATTTTATTTATGTTAAAAAGGCCTTGGAGCCTCATTGTAACAATCATCTTCTTGTGAATGTAAGTAGCCATCACATCTCTTCTCAGGGATAAGATGCCACCATTCTAGCGAGTCTTTCACTCTATATTTTTATAGTTTTGTACATTTCGCTCATTAATAGAAATTGTGTATTACTGTATCTATGTGTTTATGGTTACATCTCTGATATATATTTCTATTATATTATTGGATATCTAATATATCTTTGTACATTTCTTTATTATATCTCCACTCTCTTTTTGTGTCGAAAATAATCTAGATCACCTATGCACATCCATTGACGGATTATTTTCATGGCTTAACACCAGTTTGCACCATTCAATAACTTGATTAGTGGATTAAAATTGATTGGAATGGGGGTTCATCTAATACCTTCGAGGTGCTCATTTTACACATGCCCCTGCATCGTCGTGCTCTCATTTTCCATGACTAGTCTCAAATAGATTTGAATAATGTATAATATTTGATTTATTGTGAAGGCAACACAACCAATAGAATGATTGTGAATATTTGAAATTACCTGCACATCCATCTGACCATATCCAGTGTTGATAGAATTTGATCCCATTTTCTTTCAATGAATCATAAAATTTATCAAAACAATGTCGTACATAATGTGTATCGTGTGCTTGATCATCACTTATATAAAAGTGATATTCTTTAATAACATGTCAATTTTCATTCGTGCTTTCTATGTTATCAACACTTTGTTGAGCATGTCTATATAGAACGTAGACAAATATAGTGACTTGATCAAAATAATAATATTCACTATGTATTTCTTTTTGTGTAGCGAATGTGCAATTCTCTGCAAAATCAACCACTCACAAAATTGTCCACGGTGCAAAGAGTTCATGAGATTGTTTGAATTGTAGGTCTTTCCATTGAGCTCTATGTGAATGATGTGGCATATCCCACGTGGCATAAAAATAAACTTGGAACCCCTACGAATATGCCACGTCACCAAGTGGTCCCACACGTCACATTGTTCCAGGTTCCAAGTCAACACATTGCCATGTCCCTGCTAAAAATACAGATGGAACCCCTACAAAGATGCCCCACCACCAGATGGAACCCACACATCACATTGTACCAGGTGTCAAGTAAACACACTACCATGTCCGCACAGGATGTCGTCTTACTTAGTCAACAACGATGACGAAGGAGTGGGAGGTTTTATCCTATGATCTAACTTAGTCAACAGCGATGAGGAAGGAATGAGTGGTCTGACTTAGTAAAAAATGATGAGGAAGGCATGGGATTTGGTATCCTAGGTTTTATCCTCTTTGGCTTCTAGTCACACATCCACATGATACATTAATAATATCTTGAGATCTAGGGCATAAAATCATAATAAGGAGGGATCGTTGGAAACCTTAAACAAAGGAGAATGCCATGGGACAATTGATTTTAGGAAATATTTAGGCTAAACACCCCTAAAATTCTAGAAAAGAAGATTACGAAATTGTAACGAACTGGAGTAAGTGTTTGGAAAAAAATAGACTAAATGGATCTTCTACTGTTGAAATATCATCCCAATAGTATCTATTTTCCGGTAATGGAAGAACATGAGGAAATTTAGATCTCATATTTAGTTTTTATTAATTAATTTAGAGTTTTCCTTAGAATGCTTTGGTTTTCGAGTGTTTTAATTCTAGATTTAGTTTTCAATATTAATGTGTTTTTAATGTTAATTCGTTGATATTTTGTAGATATTTTTCGAAGGATGTTATCAGTTGCACACCCAGGATTCCTGGATTGGAGATATGAAGAGGAAAAAGGAGAATTTTCCAGCTCAAAGAGGGATGTATGGATGTTGTCCAGGGGGTCCGAATTCTAGAAAAGGAAGAAACTTTGCACTATTGTAAAATTGATTTCTTCAAGGAACGTGGAACCTTAGGGAGGATATATAGAGATGCTAGAGACTGGAGGAACTCATGCTATCGTGAACCATTCTTTGATGTTCCAGAGATTGTAATAAAACACTTATTCTTATACATTGTTGTATAATTTGAATGTTGGTTGTTATCCTTTCCTTTATTCAGTTTTGGTTTTATCTCTATTATGAATGAGTGTATTTTATTTTATCTCAACACTATTGTTAATGCCTTATGAAGAGTGGTTCAAAGTTAGATCATAATTGAATTTTGGATTCAAGGGAGTTTATGTGTATTAGTTGATAGATGTTTATTACATGACTGCACATTCATTCTTTTTCTAACCATTCCTATATGATAGAACTAATTCAATGATACAAGAGGGAATATTATTTTTAATTGAATATTAGTCTTTTTATCTTTCTCTTGATCGATGAGGGAATATTGTCTTTTTCAATCAAAATAGGTTACTTTCCTTTTCTTTTATGCATTCATAAGAAGTTACAGAACCCTCATATCTGTGGGAATCACCACACCAAACAAATAACGGTCTAATTATTGGGGCCTGACTAGGTGATCTCCTTATAATGTTGAACATGGTCAATTTTGGCCATCAACATGTCCTCAACCTATTGTGGAATACACATAAAAATGAAATTTTAACAGCTAACTAATTAATTACAACAAGATTTAGCTATTGTATATAACCATAAAATATATGCATCTGCAACAAGCTAAAAGAGTCATGAACTGCAACTAACATATATTTTCAACAACATATAAACCATTCTCATTTACAGAGATCAAACAAAACAAATTAAAACTCATAATACAAGAGAAACAAGATAAACACTTATCTTTTAATAGTAGTTATGCAACCAAATAATTGGAATGGATGTTTGGTCCAACCATAGACTAAGTGCTTCAAATATCAAGACTGAGTCACCCTCCATCCATAATCCAAAAAAGAGAGTAATCTCTCACACTCCATTGGAAATCCACTTTATTTTTAAAAATGTCTTTTAATTTCAATATTACCATTAACATTAAATATGTTTTATATGGCTCCTTTAAGATTTTAATCATTTTTCATAACACTTGAAACTCTTTTTTCCACAACTACTAAACTCAATTTTTAGTGTCCTTATTATGGGTGAAGTATTGGACATTTCAATTTTCTACACAATCTATTCCCTAAAAACTCAATTTTTATTTTTTTTCAAGTGGTAATTTCTGATATCATTTACATTTATGTATATTCAAAATAATATTTAGGCATTCTTTAAATATTATTGCATGGTATCTACTTGACAAATTAAAAAAATCTTAAGACTATTTAAAAATAATATATTTAAGTTTTAAATAAAATATACATATATTTCACAAAACTACATTAAATATACATTTTTCCAAAATTCTTGTTACTGATTTTGAGGCCATCATCTTGATTCAAACACCCTTTGAGAAATATGCCTAAAGGAACTTTCCATGCTCTTAATTTTCATAAAAGATCCAAAAAAAAGTTTTATGCATGTTAAAAAGTTCCTTTTTATACCCAAATGTACAGATGCTAGAGGTAAGTTTCCTATAGTATTAAGTAGACTTAACACATAGAAAAAAAGCAACTTAAAATGTCTTATTTATAATCCAAATATAATCATCTCAGAGTTGGTTTCTCTATTGTATGAAATAAACTTGAAACATATCCAAAATACCATGCTAGTGTCACTATATTTTAATATGATAATTTAACTTTTAGTAAAGGAAAACTTCCTTAATATAATTTAACTTTTGGAAAACCTCCTTTGATTATGATTTCTTGCATGTATTAGGAGTGATGTATGAGAGACACGACTAACTTTGATGAAAAAATTTACTCTATTAGCTCAAATAACCTTTTTTAAGCTATCTCAGAACGTCTCTGCTACTTCCAAAAAATTTAACCCTTAACCAGAATCACTGTTTTAATACAAAATAGAAAAAAACTTTAACCTTTGTAATGCAGTTGAAATACATTAATACAAAATATATACTTAAAAACCTTCAAATTGCACCAACCCTACAATCTAGAGGAAAATCACTCGAAAAAATTATACTGAACACTAAACAGTACACTAATATCGTCATACAAGATGATCTTAATAGTCTTTTTACTTTTCAGATCTCCTGTAATTTGATTGAAGAAAACACATGTTAGAAATTAATTAAACAACTAGTCTAGTAGTTGATAGAGATAAGCCTGCAATAAATGCACCAACTTCACCGACTTCGGTAAACTCTTGAAAGAACCAGAAACATCTGGAAGAAGCAATTCCAGCCATTGATTTTGAAACTAATCAATGATGGAGCTCATCCCACCACTGTATAAATACTCATGTCTCTAATGCAATAAACAACTTGTTTTGTATGTTCCTCATGTTTCTTTGTGTCTATGAGTTCTCTGATTTGGTATCAGAGCCAAGAGAGATGTGAGAGCCATGTGAACCGGAGAGGCCTGATAATCGAGAGCACTGTGAGGTGTGTTTCCCTGTGTTAGAGAGTTGTGAGGTTTGAGAGTTGTGAAAGCCGTAAGAGCCAAAAGAGTGTTGAGAGTTGTCACTATTGTTTGTCGTGAGACAGAGGGCAGTGAGACAGAGTTTGTTTCTCCACTATGCGTTGAGGAGGTTAAGCGATCCGCATACTTGTTGAGTTGAGAAAGAAGCCATGGACGTGTGAAGAAATTATGTGGTGAGCCGTGAAAAAAAAATATATTTTAGGCAGTGGTTTGGTATTTCATCTCCTGTTGCACAAAGGAAGATTTCCATAGAGAATTGTTGGCTCGGAGCTACACACTAATCGGTAGAGGAGTTATATGGTAGTGAAATTCCGCATGGTAAAGGAGCCATATGTATATTGTTTTTTTTTATGGCCTAGTTGCTTTGGTTTGGTTTGAGTAGAAGTTGAATTTGTCTTTTATGGTTGTGGTAATTTTGGAAGAAGTAAGAAAATAAAAATGGTTGTGGTAATTTTGGAAGAAGTAAGAAAATAAAAGTGGTTGTGGTAATTTTGGAAGTCTTAAGAATATAAAAGTAATTTTTTTTTATGGTGCTGGTAATTTTCGTGTTGGATTTAAGTGAATGGAAAGTTAATTTTAACATATCATTTATTGAAGAATATAACGGTGGTAGTGTGTTAATATAAAAGGTGTGTTTATTTGTAAGGGTTCAAAATGTTTATCTTGTGAAGATGAGATGATATTGTGATTGGGGTCACAATTTTAATTATTGATTGGTATAGAGTTTCTACATTGGGTTCTAAAAGACCTAGATCATTTTAAAGTGATTTTAGTGTTTTTTAAAGATGACAAATATCATGGCAGATTCATATATAAATGAATCAAATAAGTTAGATGTAGAAAATTATGTCAATTGGAATTTTAAGTTGCAGACATTGATGGAAGGATACAATGTTTAGTCGATTGCATGTGGAGACGAAGTAAAACTAGTAGCCCCAACAGCCTCAGTGCAAGATTGGGAGTGACGAGAGACTAAAGAGAAGGTGCTATTGAGGATGTCTGTCAAGGATAATATCATCCCACACATTAGGGAATGCAAAACATCCCATGAAACTTGGGAGACACTTAAAGGTTTGTATGAGATGATGAACACAAACCATGTATTATTTTTTAAGAGTAAGCTTCTTTCAATTAAGATGGAGGAGAATGAAAATTTCAGTAACTTTTTTTCTAGAATCAAAGATTCGAAAGATAAGCTAGGAGATATTGGTGAAAATATTTCTAGTACAGACCTGGTCACTGTCACATTAAATGGCATGTTAGATGAATATCAAATGTTCATTACTGGTCTTGCAACTAGGGAAAAGGCCCCTACTTTTGATGAATTGACAGGTATTCTTCTGCAAGAGGAGGAGCACAGAAAGAATCTCAATGGAAGATCTCACAATTCAGATATAGCATTGGTGGCGAAAGGGAAACAACCCTACAAAGGAAAGTCTTGGAGGAGAAATAAATAAGGAAGGCCACATTCAAAACTAGATAATGGCAGGGCACCACCAAGCACAAACGCAAATGTGAAGAAGAATGAAGGATGCTACTACTGTGGTAAGTTTGGACATTATACTAAAGATTGTAGGAGGAGGAAGTTTAATGTGTCCAAATATAACAAATATTCAGGAAATTTTGTTGATAAAGGTGCCAAAGTATGTGATGATTTCAAAAATCTCAAGTTGTTTGTTTCTGATGCTGCTTTATTAGCAGACACTGATGATGCTAATGCCTAGCTTATTGATTCGGGTGCTTCAATTCATATTTCATGTAATAGGAATTGGTTTGATACATATCATGAAAACATTAATGATGTTCATGAGGTCTATCTAGGAGATGATAGGTCACATAAAATTAAAGGGTATGGAGATGTATCTGTGAATTTACCTACTGGTGAGGTGAAACAAATCCATAATGTAATGTATGTGCCAGGCATAAAGAAGAATTTGATTTCTGTATCCACCATTGTAGATCAAGATCTAAAAGTTGAATTTGTTAAGTCACAGTGTGTGGTGAAAGATATATAGGATCACTACAAAATCATTGCAAGAGGATCAAGAGTTGGAGGACTATATAAGTTTAATGTTACATGGAGGGATCATCAAGCGTTGGCATCCACAACTATGTCAATGGAAGAGTTATGGCATCAAAGGTATGGACACCTAAACCATAACGATCTTATGATGCTTCAGAAGAAAGAAATGGTAGAAGGTCTTCCAACGTTTAAAAGTGAACATGTTGAATGTGAAGGATGTGCATTAGGAAAAGAACATAGAGAAGAGTTTCCTATGTACATAGACAAAAGAAAGCAAGAAATTCTTGAACTAGTGCATACTAACGTTTGTGGACCCATGCAAACTAGATCTCTTGGAGGAGCATATTATTTCCTTAACTTTATTGATGATAGAACTAGATATACTTGGGTCTATTTCATGAGAAATAAAAGTGATGTCTTTGAATATTTTAAGGAATTCAAGAATATGGTTGAAAAGCAAACAGGAAAGAGCATCAATTTTCTCAGGTCAGATCTAGGAGGGGAGTATACATCAGGGGCATTCATCAGGTATTGAAAAAATAATGGGATTCAACAACAGTTTACAGTGCCACATACTCCTCAACAAAATGGAGTAGCATAAAGGAAAAATAGAACCTTCGTTGAATGTGCTTGCAGTGTGATAAAAGGTAAAAATCTTTCTAATGGCTTTTGGGCTGAAGTAATTAGTACTATTGTATATCTAAAGAATAAGAGTCCTACAAAAATTTTAGAGAACAAAACGCCTTTTGAAGATTTTTATGGATATAAACCAGAAGTGACTCACTTGAGAATATTTGGGAGTAAAGCATTTGCTCACATTCCAAAAGAAGATAGAAGAAAGCTTGATGCAAAGAAAATCAAATGCATATTTATTGGTTACTGTACAGAATATAAAGCCTATAAGATGTTTGATCCTAACAATCATAAGGTGTTTGCAAGTAGAGGTGTGTTGTTTCATGAAAATGCAGATGAAGTACAAAAAGCATATGATTATGATGTGTGGAATCTACCTAAAGAAAACGAGGAAAATGATAATGAAAAAGAATAAGAAGTCCAAGGAGAAGCTCCAAGCATCGTATATTCTACAAGTAGCCAGAGCACGCCTAGAAGAGGTGAAGGAACTCCACAAAGAAGTGAAGAACTAAGGAGGACAACAAGACAATCTAAGACCCCGGTCAAGTATAGAGACTATGCCTTAATAACTCAAGCTATGAATGCGATAGAACCTTTAAATTATGAGCAAGCTAAATACCACAAGGAATGGATGGATGCCATGAAGGAAGAATATGACTATAATTAAAAATGAAACATGGGAATTGACAAAATTCCCTGAGAACAAAACCCCCATAGGATGAAAATTGTTGTTCAAATATAAATTTAATGTTGATGGTAGTATAGACAAATACAAAGCTAGATTGGTTGCCAAAGGTTATTCACAAAAAGAAGGGATAGATTATGAAGACACTTTTGCTCCTATAGCAAAAATGAATACTATTAGATTAATGATTGCATTGGCTACCAAGAATAATTGGCAGTTGCATCAGCTAGATGTCAAGTCAGCATTTTTGAATGGAGAATTAAAAGAAGAGGTTTATCTTGTTCAACCAGAGGGATTTGTAAAGAAAGGAAAAGAACATCTTGTATGCAAGTTGAAGAAAGCTTAATATGGACTTAAAGAGGCACCTAGGTCTTGGTATGAGAAAATTGATACATTTTTCTTTCAACAAGGCTTTATAAAATGTAAAAGTGATCCAAACCTGTATATCAAGAAATATAGAAATCGTCAAATTGCTTTGATTTCTCTATATGTGGATGATCTTACCATAACAGGAAGTGCTACTGGGATGATTGAAAAGATCAAAATAAAGTTGTCACAATAGTTTGAAATGAAAGATCTTGGACATTTACATCACTGTTTAGGTCTTGAGGTATGGAGAAACAATGGTAAGACCTTAATCACACAAAGCAAATATACAAAGGAGGTACTCAGGAGATTTAATATGAACACATGTAAGTCAATATCTACTCCATTAGAACAAAATG
>JASDQU010257302.1:4018-15917 GCA_032191745.1 Picea mariana
TGTTTAACCATGCTTGTCTAAAAAAGAGATAAAAGTTTACCCGATTGCATTCTCATGTACTTACGAGCACAAGAAAGAACAAATACTAAGCTCAGTATGCCCCCAACTTGAAATCTAGTGACTTAACTCCAGAATGATCATCAAAGGATGGAGACATGCCCTCCAAGCTTCAATTCATTCACCGAATTTGAGGTTGTCACCAATTTTTCTACTATATGGAGAAAAAGTATAAGAGTGGATGAAATGAAGGTTCAAGAGAGGTGACTGTTTCATTTTTTAACGAGCTTGATAGAAGAAAAAGAACTATTCTCAGAGCTCCGGGTTCAATCCCCATATTGTTGTTTCATTTTTTAATGAGCTTGCTATAGAGATGAAAACTGTGCTCGTGACCTCTATTTAATTTTTTTTAACGAGCTTGCTATAGAGAAGAGAAAATATGATCATAGCCTCTATTTCATTGTTTAACGAGCTTGCTACAGAGAGAAAAAATTGTGCTCGTGGACTCTTCGTGATCATGGTTTCCAAGAGAATAATTCTTTGGAAGGACACCATGTCAAGGGACAAAACTCAGTCATGGTTTCCAAGAGTTATTCACTGGATGGAAGAAAA
This sequence comes from Picea mariana, assembly GCA_032191745.1. Classification (NCBI taxonomy): domain Eukaryota; kingdom Viridiplantae; phylum Streptophyta; class Pinopsida; order Pinales; family Pinaceae; genus Picea; species Picea mariana. The sequence continues at coordinate 4,628 of JASDQU010257302.1, forward strand.
TCACTCTAGAAGGAACACAAGTCGAGGGTCACAACAGGGGTAAGGATATCATACTCCAATATCCCTACCGAAGACATCACCATATCAACTACCAGATCCAAATCATTGGAAGTTGAAGGCATGGGAGATGATGGAAAATCGACGTCAGAAGGGGAGATAGACTGTATATCTACCTGCATTTCTTTGCGAGGGAGAAGAAAAGAGGATCGATGATGGTTATCATCTCGAGGTAGCTCTTCAATGCTCAACATTTCCATAATAGATTCATCCGAGGGAAAAATTGGGGAAATGTAATCGATCGCAGACGACAAGGAACTTAAACATGATGGTATTGAGTAAATATCGGGTGCCAATAGATGTTGGTCATTCGAAGAGGGAGAAGCAGATTGGATAGTAACGTATGATGTTTCGACTGGACTAAGTGGCACAGTGTCACCTAGTGCATCAAATTCTAATGGACTAGATACAATCCAAGGGTCAAATGATTCTAGAGATTGATAAGCCGTGGTCGAAATCCTATCAACGGTGGAAATATGATGTGTAGTCGGTGGAAGTGGTGTAGGGAAGATACCCATGAGGCTATAATATTTCAGTAAGCCAACACTAACACCTTCATACGTGATCTTTTGGTCTCCCAAGAAAGGAATTTTGTTGGTAGCGGGAGCGCGAGCATCGATCGTGCAGAAATCCAACTGATCAATAGTGACAATTTTACCCTGATGAGGAAATTGTACACATCGAAAGACCAATGAGGCAACGAAAATCATATCATAAAACCAACTTATTCCAAGTAACAAGTTGTAATCAAGAGGAGCATCGACCACCTCAACATCAACAGTGACAGTTTTTCCACCCAGTTGGATGGGCAAGGACTGTAAAAGACCATGGGGATGAAAACCTCACCCATCGAAGGTGCATAACATCGTTGGGGATTTGTTAAGTGTGGGTGATTTTAAAAATTTCCAACATGCTAAAGACATGACAAAATTTGAGGCTCCCTCATCCAGAATAGTTCGGTGGATTTGTTGATTGTGAACAACAACATCAACTTGGAAAGAAAGTTGGTGGGAGAGTCGAGACTTATAATTGTCCAGGTTAAACATGATATGGTTGGATGACTCACGATCAACAGTGCCAATAGTGGCCAAGAGCATTCTAAGTTGACTAGAGTAGTGTTGTAGAACTTCTAACACAGACATAACACATGGTGCTTGAGCCAAATCTTCAACAATGTTGTAGTTCTGGGTGGCACATGAACTAGGATTAAAGGTAGATTTACGGATAGTGCTCTTAGGAGGGCGTAATATAGAGTCGAATGTAGGTTTCTCAATCTGAAGTGGTCCAAAAGGATGATTAACCAATGGAGGACTAACGAAGGATAGTGATGGATCTGGTAAAGTGTCGAGGCCTCATCATGAGGATGGCTAGAACTGCCCCTAGGAGAGGGGGTTTGAGAAACCATGGATTTTTGTTGTGGAAAAGGTTGAGTAAGCACAATGGGTTGTGAATTTCCCTGGAAAATTTTGTCCACTTCATTGTGATGTGGAAAATCTCGAGTGTAGTGATCGTCACGAGAAATGATACATGGGAATTTCAGTTTTCATTATGGCTGATTTTCGGTAGCAGGTGTTTGAGCTTGATTTTTTGGTTGTTCATTGTTATTAGTATTTTTTGATTTATTTTTTGTCTTCTTCTTACCTCTGGATTGTTGTGAAGGGGCATATTAAACTATATTCACCTCAGAGATCTGAGTTTGGGGGGAGGTAGAGGAGAGTGTGGTCGATTGGGAAGTAGATTGAGTTTTTATGGAACTGATAACACCGTCCGCATGAGATGAGGATGACAGCTTGGATAGATTGGTATTATCTCGAGCAACATTTGGAAGAAAATCATACAAAGTACCAGATTGGGAATAAACCAAATATAAATACTAAGACCAAGAAATGGTTTCTTCCTCGGTGACTGCACCACCCATATCGACATTGTGAGCGATCGGGAGTAAAAGTGATTTAGTAAACCATTCCGCCAATAATATGTCAGGAATGATTACCTTGATCATTCTTCATTGTCATCTCCACTCTTGAATATGGTCAAAGATATGCACGGAGTCAGTTTGAAGAAGGGAGGTCAAGAGTTCAGTACCCATCTCGTAGTGAATAGGTAGTTGAAAGTGCGTGAGGAAAGACATGTCAAGGGAGTTGAAATCATGAAAAGAAGCATGTGGTAGTTCAATATACCACTTTCCTACAAAGCCAGTAAGTGTTCACTGGAAAAGACACAAATGTATAGAATCATCCATGAGGGAGTTTGATGAACACCACAAATGGAAAGTCATCAGATGGTTATTTGGATCTTCTCTAGATTTTCTATCAAATTTTGAAATATCAGAAGGAAGTTTAGCTGGAATAACTAGCCAAACTGGTGAATGAAAAATAGGATCATTAGTTAACCGCGACAAGTCTGGGAGATCCAGAGTCGCAAGGAAAGGTAGTTGTCGGTTAATTTTCGGATGATACTGGTGTGGCATAGGAACACCAGTAGGACCATAAACTGGGTTAGGTGGATATATGTAACCACTAGGTCCTCCTACGTACAGTTTTTGTTGACTAGGATAAACAGGATTCGATGATGGTTGAGAAACATTTGCATAACCCGGTGGGTTCTAAGCATTATAAGATGGGTGATTTTCTTGCCCATGAGGAGGATAAAAATTTTGAACTTGAGGAGGGTAAGGAGTATATCTAGGAGGCAGATACACATTAGAACCATGGGGAGGATAAGGTTGTTTTCCTTGAGGACTCCAGGTGGTGTTTGAGAGGTCGCCCAGATAAGGTTGTCCATAAGATGGTCTGGAAGGAATAGTATTTGATACTCCTCCTTGTGCATTATGATATGAGTGCCCCCCAACATGGGGTTGGGTAAATGTGCCTCCGAAAGATACTCCCCAGGATTTTGAAGGGTTTCTAATAGATGAAGGTTGCCCCCCTGCCAGCGGTGGATCAATGACTGGGGTGCAACTGGCAAAGGGAGGTTGTCCTCTGGGAAGAATGTGAAAAGGGGGTTGTCCCCCAGGAGGGGTAGGCCCACTATAGGATGGTGGTATTCTAGGAGGGATACCTCTTCTATATGGTGGTTTCCCTCCAGTTGGTTGCATTTGGTTGGCAAGGGTCTGCATTCTCAGGCGAAAAGATGTCCCAGCGGGATCGTGCGAAACATGTGGAGTTGTAGAGTGAAAGCTTGTAAAAGAGGGGGTAGGGATCAAAGTGCCTTGGAAATGAGTAGAGGTGATGAGTCTAGCATTAGGATAGACTTTTGTTGATGCAAAAATAGTGTTAATGAACCGATCAATGGGGTGATTGATAGTTTGACCAGATGGCCCACTTTCAACATGAGGGTCATGAGGATTAAAGGGTTGTCGAAAGGATTCTAAATGCTCATAGAGATTGGGTCCTAATGAAGTCCTCCATACAGAATGAGTAGGTGTGGGATTTGTATCTATCGCAGTGGTAGGATGAACAGGAGTCCTATACTCATCAACAAAGGTTGGTTCTTTGGATCCCATATATGTTTTGGTAAAATCTCTCTCAGGTAATTGTGGGACCTCTTCATCTATGATGTTCCCAAGGGAGTCTAAACGAATTAAAAGTGGTTCGAGAGGGGTTATCGACATAAATTTAGTGCGAGGAGTGGGATTCTCGACCGTAACCAAAGTGCCTTCTGAATTGTCTAATAGAGGAGTAACAACACTTCTAGCATAAGGGTTGGTAGCCTTCCAGAGGTAGTCCTTGCATCCTACATGATTGACAAAAACCTTTATTGTCTATAGGCTCAATTTTGGAGAATAACAATACACGCTGAGAATCTAGGGCCAAATAACAAAAAGAAACAACATACACTAATAAAATCTAGGAATCAAAACCAAGAAAACAAAACTTCTCTCAATGATCGTACTAGTTGGTGATGAAATCCAACGTCGCGTGATCAAGTCAAGAAGGGGCTAGGATATGGTGGAACAGTTACAATGGCGACCTTCTTAACAAACTTTCACCTTGGTGCAAGCTTCCATGCAGTAATTGTGTATTTACCCTCCAAGGAGCCCGAGTGAGTTTGACCAATGTCTATCCTAGGTACAATGAAACTTCCCTTCACTGTCACCTCATGTAAGTACCTAAGGATTATGGAAACTAAGGACACCAACTCGTAGTCATCCCCTGGGCAGGTACAGTCGAAAGTCCGATCCGAACTTATGGGTAGGATAACAAGTTTGAAATCAACTCAAGAGTATCCCACACATAATCGTGGGTATACCTTCAAGTGACCCTAAATATACGATCCAACCACTACAAACAATTTACCCACGAAGGGATAATCTTTGTAACTCACCCAAATGCGACCTCGTGTGTAACCCCTGAGTGAGAGAGGGATCCAAGAAATCCTATACGACAATTGTATTTGACTCTCCCTATCTCAGGATGCTAATGTTCATTTTGAAAACTTTAGAGAGTTGTACTCACAACCTAATCCAAAGCGCTGATCCTATTCTAATGTTGGTGGAAGATCCTAAAAACAAAAATGTTCTAGATAATTTTTAATTAGCGTTGATTTTATGGTTGTTCTTTACTCAAAGGGTGTATGGAAATGAAACTGATGGTATGATGACTCAATTCCAAAAAAATGCACAAGAATATGATAAGCAGTCGTTTCTTTCGATGAATGGTGATTTAAGGAAAGGAGAAAAGTTGTTTTCACTATCAAACACTAATATGCAATGTCCTCAAACAATTTGTTTCTCACTCAAATCCAATGTAATGCTAAAAATTTCAAAAATGCCTTCTAATATCCAAAACAATCACTAAAATATGTCCTTTTGTTGATATGTGAATGATAATCAGATGCAAGAATTCTAAATGTCAATCAGACTTCAAGATTAAACAAACAGAAGCAAACCTCACATAAAACAAAAATACACTCTTGTTGTGAATAAACAAGAAGGAAAAAGATAGCCAAGTTGCAAACAAGAACAAAAAAACCTCAAACAAAAGAGAAATGATGGAAAGTTGACCTCAAAGATCAAATGAAAAAGCTCATAGACCTTTGGATTTCCTCACAGAATTTTTCACTTAGTCAGGTAAAGGAAAAGAAAACAACAAGATAACTCTAGGTCAACAAAGACAAAGAATGGCTTCAAGGCAAGGAAAGAAAATGCCAAAATCCCAAACAAGAGAGGATGAATTCTCAGAAATAAGAGTTTTTGAAAGCTAATATCAAGATGGACTGAGAGTATGGGACCCTGAGCAAAAGCCAAAACCAAGAAATAGCCTTAGAAGATTAAACTTCTAGAGAATTTCTCAGAAAAATGGGGTAGTGCTCTAGTGTAAGGGGAACCAGAGCATTTCAGGGCTCTGTGTAAGGCTAAAGGGAAGTGCTAGCACTCTGACAACAATAGGAGGGGAGCGCTCTGCTCCAAATCTTAGAAAAAATCCCAGAAACTCAAAACATCGAGGAAATTCAGTCAATCAGGGTGATCATGATGACATAAAGAAGCAATCAAACAAGTCTAAGAATCAACATGAAAATATGGAGAAGATCAAATCAGTGGGAAAAGGGCCAAAACAAGATCTGGGAATGGAAACAAAAATTAGAGCTCCTCCCTAGTGGAGTTGCCAATTTCTGTTGTAGGTGAATCCCCCTGCGGACAAGTGGATTCCCTCTTGGCCTCTAGAGTCCTAAGGCGAAGAAAAAAAAGTGATTAACATGGACACTGAATTCCTTTTATATCTAATCAAGATAATAAATGAAAGAGAAGGAGAAAGATATGTACCTTGTTATGGATGTTTGTCCTTGCAAAGTCTTGGCTGAGATTCGATACTGAGCTCCCTTATAGGTCCTAGAAAACAAACAAAGGTACAAAATACTTCCTACTCTACTGAGATTAGCTCAAACATAGATCCATCTACTACATACAAATTCATGTGGAACAAGCATAAGTTTGAAAGAAATAGGCCAAGCATTGATTATATTAATGAGAACAAGCAAAAGTACTTACAATCCTTTGAGTGAAGGTGCACTAGCTTCTTCCAATTCTCCTTGTCAAGGCCCTTTGCTCAAGTACTCTACACTGATTTCTTTGATTACATCTCACTCATGAAATCATAAGTTTCACATCTTAATTGTTTTCCATGTACCTTTCACCATGAGAAGGCCTCCTTATATAGCCTTGGAGAGGTCCAACCACTTGAGAGATATTTGGGATAAGTTGAGGATTCCTCTCCTTCAGTTGAGGATATTTCCTAATATCATGCCTTGACCATCCATTCGAATCCAAATACCTTCAGGAATTGAGGGATTCCTCCCTGATTTGCCTCAACAAACCCAGAATTTGACAAAAAAAGGGTAGCGTTCCCCCAAAAGGGTGCACAGGGCACTCAAACACTCCCCCAAAGAGGCTTGGGGAGCACTATCACTCCCTAACAATGGGTAGGGGAGCGCTCCTCTCCAAAAGTCATTTTTTAGTGGTTCTTTTAGTGTCAAAAGGTTTGTACTCCCTTTCAAGTGACTTCTCTTCTTCCAAACTAGTCTTTGGGGTGTCTGTGTCTTTGTGATGTCGTTAGAGGCACGACATGGGAAAGATGGAAGTATGATGCTTATGACACCTGCAACACTTATGGTTAGGATGCGACACTTGCAGACAAGATGTGACACTTACAACACTTGTAATGACGACACTTGCAACACTATCAAAGTGAGTAATTTTGAGGTGTAACACAAGTTAATAGAGACTACAATATGAGCCATACTATGAGAAAATGTCCTCTTGTAAGACTAGACAACATCTAAATAATTTCCTAGGAGGTTTCCTAACACCTCGAGGAAATTTTTATTCCAAAACTCAAGAGGAAACCTCGGAAGCCAGACCCATAGAGGGAGAAAGTCCACTCTTTTTCTTTCAGCATAAAAAATGGGGGGCAAATTTTTTAACAACATAGGTAACGAATCTATGAACCAAGATTTATGAATAATATTCTCTACATCAAAAAGTGAGTGAAATTTGAATAAAAACCAACCTCATGTCAAAGTACAAACCATGGAGAGAGATGAGAGAAAATAGGACCAACTTTCTTAGACCCACTCCTACAAGAACCTCTTTCCAAGATGACGACAATGAGATCTACCAACCAACGTCAATTCAACCATCGATTAAGATTCATGTAAGAGGATATCAATCCACACAACCAATTTTTGAGTTCTACTAGATGGAATCATATCTTTTTTTCTGCTTCCATTTGAGGTCAAGGAGGATTTTGAAACCCCCAATCCTTTACTACCAACTGGAGAAATTGGAGGAGAAACCGGGGCAGAAGCGTAAATAGTCCCCTCAAGGATACCAAACTCTTCAGTTAAACGAGGGTTCACTACAATGTCTCCAAAGTAAAATTCTGAGGATAGAGAAGAAACCCCACCCAAGAGCCTCATCGAATACAGAGAAGAGGAGACCAAACCCTTAGAGAAACCTGGTGCTAAGGGAGGAATTTTATGAAACAGATAAGCAAGAAGATTAGTTGCACGATGAACAACACCTTGGAAAAAGATGCAATCATAGCCCTAAACACTAAGAAGAGCATGTAATATACCAGATATAAAATGTATGAAGAACATAAATAAAATGCTAGTAATGGCAGAATAACAACAATATAACCAGAACATTCACCACAATAACACTAAAATGATATAAGAATAACAATAGAAATAGCACTTTGAATTTGAAAGCAATGTTCACGGGCCTCTTCAAGGGGGCAACCTCTAGTTGAGCAGAGCTCTATTACAATAATATCCACGCTAGGGTTCTCATACCCTCGACTCCTATTTATACTAAAAATAAGCATCTGAAGGAAGATCTTTCTAGAAGCAGAAGCTTCTATTAGGTATTCTTATATCCGTCTTATTCTATTTTATTGAAAGGCCTTATTAATATTGACCTTTATTACATTTGAATATATTGTTCTACCTATGTGCGGGTTAGGAACCTAACATGTCCGCCCCATTAAAAACAGCCTTGTCCTCAAGGCTTGAGATGAGGAAATTGTTGCAGAATGGTAGTTGGTTCCCAAGTGGTGTCTGCTAGAGTTGTATCTTTCCACTAGACTATCACTTCCTTGATGGTTCTCTGATGTAGGCGACACTCACGCTGGTCCAAAACTGCTTTTGGTTGTAGCCAAATGGATCCTTCTTCAGCTAACTCTAGAAGGTTGGTTTGAATTTGGAACTTAGCTCCAATCACCTCCTTTAAGCATGAAACATGAAAAACAGGATGTAGCTTCGAATGGTTGGGAAAAGATAACTGATAGGCGACTTGTCCCACACACTTGAGCACGATATAAGGACCATAAAATTTGGGCGCTAGCTTCTGAAAATGCTCAGCCTTGAGGGAAGTTTTCTTGTAAGGTTGCAGTCGAAGAAACACCTGATCCCCTTCTGCAAATTGATGTTCAGAGCGACCTTATTCTACTTCTTGCTTCATGTGATTCTATGCCATGACAAAATTCTCTTTGAGGGTACAGAGAATAGCCTCTCGAGCTGTAAGTGTTAGGTTAACCACCTGGACCTTTGAGGCATCCGGTAAGTATGAGAGAACTGAAGGTGGCTTCTGTCCATATACCGCTTCAAAAGGAGTTATGCATGTAGCTATATGGTCTGAAGTGTTGCACCACCATTCAGCTAGGGGTAACCATTGAGCTCACTAATTTTTGTTTTCTGAGGCAAAACACCTCAAATATGTTTCCAAACACTTGTTGACAGATTTTGTTTGGCCATCAGTCTAGGGATGATAAGTTGTGGTGAGATGCAATTCTGTTCCCTTTATCTTGAACAGTTCTTGCCAAAAAATGCTTGTGAAAGTTGGGTCGGGATCAGAAACAATAGAGTGTGGCATGCCATGAAGCTTGAAGACCTGATCCATGAAGATTTGAGCCACCGTGGATGTTGTAAATGGGTGTTTAAGGGAGAAGAAATGAACATACTTGGAAAGGTGATCAACAACCACAATGATGATGGATTTATTTCCCGATCTGGGTAAAGATGGTAATAAAATCCATAGAGATATCCTTCCAAATAGCAGGTGGAATCGGGAGTGGTTGTAGTGTGCTCATCGATTTGACTATTTCTCCCTTGTTGCGTTGACACACGTCACATTCAGCTACAAAATTATGAATGTATTGTTTCATGCCATCCTAGAAAAATGAACGTTTTACCCTGTCATAGGTTTTGGTGAACCCAGAGTGCCCTGCTGTGGGTGTAGCATGAAGCTCAAAAAGTACCATGGATTTAAGCTTTGATTGTTTACTTAAATACAAACATTCTTTGTATCGAAGTTCCTCATGGAGCCAAGAGTACCCTGGGGAAGCTGGAGCATTGGACTGCAATTGCTGATTCAACTGCGAAATTTTGGGATCTTGTAGCCATTCCTGGCAAACGGCTTGGAGCCAATCTGGTACAATGAATGAAAGAGGAAAAATGGATCCTTCATCTTCATATATTTGGGAAGGTGCATCCGCAACCACATTGTCTTTGTCTTTATTATAAATGGTGCACATGGCCATCTTCAAGGTTTGAAAAGCTTGAGAAATGACTAGAGTCCAAGTGAAAGAATTCTTTTTGAGGAAAGCAGTGAGAGGTGCTGCAATCTTCCCATAGTTCTTAACAAACTTGCGATAATACCCTGTTAAGCGTAGAAATCCACGCAAGATCTTAAGACTATTTGGGTGAGGCCAGTCTTTCATAGCTTCAATCTTTTCAAGATCCACCCTGATGCCATCTTTGCTAGCCAAATGACCGAAGTATTCTACATCTGAGGTGCCAAAAGCATATTTAGACTGTTTCAGGAAAAGTTGGTGCTAAGAGAGTAGATGGAGAACGCGATCCACATGAGAAAGATGGTCTGGCCAAGTTTTTCTATAGATAAGGATATCATCAAAGAAAACTAAGACAAAATGGCGGATAAAAGGACGGAAGACATGATTCATGAGGCTTTGGAAGGTGGAGGGGGAATTACACAAGCCAAAGGGCATGACCAAAAACTCATAGTGGCCTTCATGAGTTCTAAAGGAAGTCTTGGGGATATCTGCCTGTTTCATACATATCTGGTGGTAGCCCAAATGAAGATCGAGTTTAGTGAAGAATTGGGCACCACTCAATTCATCCAGGAGGTCATCAATGACAAGAATGGAGAATTTGTATTTGATGGTAAGTTTGTTGAGGGCATGGAAGTCAGGACACATTCACCAAGAACCTTCTTTCTTTAGTACCATGACCACAGGAGACGAATAGGGGCTCGTACTAGGGAGGATAACGCCTGCATTAAGGAGTTCCTAGACCATTTTCTCAATTTCATTTTTTTGGAAAAGGCGTGATGATACAGACGGATATTGGGAGGAAGGATTCCTGGTACAAGGGGAATGGAATGATCATGAACACCACGGGAAGGAGAGAGGCCATGGGGAGTGGAAAATACGAATTGATGTTTAGAAAGGATGGCTTGGAGGTCTTGCAGTACCGAGGGTGTCATTGTTGCTTGTATGGCATAGAGTTGGGTGATAACACTAGAATGACCCTTTTTGAGAAGCTTTTCCATGCGATGGGAACTAATGATCTCAGGTGAACTGGCGGTGATACCTTGGAACTTATATTGGTGGCCCTCCTTGTCGAATTGCATGGTTAAGTCTTTAAAGTCCATGAGAATGGGACCCAAAGTCCTTAGCCAATATGCACCCAGCACAATGTCACAACCTCCCATGTCGATATCAAACATATGGGATTTCAGGTGGTAGTCACCAATTTGGAGACGCACATCTTCAAAACGCCCTCCACATTTCATGGAACCACCATTGGCAATCATGATTTGGAGATTATTGATGGCATGGATGTAGCAATGCATTTCTTGGGCAATGTGACGATGAATAAACTTATGGGTGATGCCATTATCAACCATAATGATGACCTTCCAATGCTTGATGTAACCAATTAGCTTGAGGGTTTGGGGAGCAGAGAAGTCAGTGAGATAATTGAGGGAAATGACTAGTTCTATTTCGAGAGGGTATGAGGGAGGGGTTATGTCAGTGGATTTAGGTGATTCAGACATAGAGGGAGTTTCTTCATCTTCTTCCAAAATATCTTCGGAGATGGCCATAAAAAACTTTTTTTCTTTACACTTGTGGCCCGGGAAATATTTGTCATCACAGTTATAACAAAGGCCTTTGAGTTGGCATTCAACCATTTCATCCCGAGTCAATTTCTG
>JASDQU010257305.1:0-10985 GCA_032191745.1 Picea mariana
ATTTATGAAGTACTAACCCACTGCAAGCACATTCTAGTTTTTCTCTTTGTCTTGTCTCGCAAACAGGTGCTTTTTCATCAGTGGATTGTTCTTTTTGACTATCTCTTCTTGGGCAGCAATCTGTGGAAGGGGTTCTCCTTGACTTGGCCTTTACTCTTTAGCCTTCCTTAATCTAGATTGCCTTAGGGACGTCTCCCTTGGACTTGCCCTCCTAAATAGAAAGAGCTCCCCATTGAGGTGACAATGGGTGGGGAAGCTCCTGTTACGCCGGTTTCAAGCCCTAACTCAAGCTCTTGGACCTCTCCTACAAACCGTGCGATAACAGGGCCCATAACTCATTTAAACATGAGTTATATATCATACGTGGGAGAGGGGACATATTACCCAAATGGGTTACGTAGGTTTTAAGTTGGAAATAATAAGTGTGGGTAGAAAAGGTAAGTAAAGGGTTAGGATGGGTTAGGAGGGGTTAGGTGGGGTCCCTCTCATTAACTCCACACTTTACTCCACCTTATTTGACTCATTATTACAAAATTGGCATTTGCCCATGTCCTGGGTTTGGCAATTAAAATCGTCATTTTCCGAAAAAACTCCTAAGTGGACAAAAAACCTAGCAAAACTTGTCCGACTGAGTTGAAACTTGGTCCATGGGTGTAGGGGGTCTCTTTATCTTTCTTTTGAGTACAAATACCTCTATCAAAAATCCTGGGACCTAAGTTTTACATTAATTACCCAAAATTAATTAATAAATTAATTCCCAACTTTAAAAAAAACCTAGCTAGACTTGACAGAATTCCGCAAAATTTTGCGCTGTGTCTTACATGGTCATTTACAACATTCCTAAACACTAGCTACCTAGGAATGACTTCATTAGAACGCCTTTCACCACTTTGGAGGGTTTATTGGGTGGGAGTGAAAAACTCAAGGGAGATTAACCCGACTAGTTAGGCCACATTAACCTCCTGAGAATAAAAAACACTCAGTGAAAGGAACTCTCCTAATGAAGAAACCCTAAGGAAACTGACTTAACCATGATCCATGTAGACTTATTACATTATAAACCCTCGCAGGGGTGCGGAAATCCCGCTTACAAAACTGTGTGCTGGAGCAAAAATTGCCCTGTAGAACCAAAAAATCTTCAACATGCTTGCATCTGATGATGCATATCTTCATGGTACATGGAGTTGACCACCTAGTTGAAGAGGCAGTCAATAGGAAGAAGGGGCTAAAGGCCCAGAGGGTAAAAGTAGCTGGAAAAAGATAAAAGCCAAAAGATCAAACCTTGAGATGCTTCGCCTAGGGATCCCTGAGAAAGCAATAAAAGGCTTCTCAGCAAGAAAAGGGGGGACCCATAAAAAGATAAAACTCAAGACTTAGTTGGTGGATAAGGGGTCTCATCACGAGCCAGCCTATTAGGTCCATGGGCATGTAGCGGTATGACACTACTATTCATCTGGTCACCACGCCAGGGTAGTGGCTCTTGGTGGCATACCCAAGGGAAAGGGGGTCTCATCACGAGCCAGCCTTCTCATCTCCGTGAAATGCTTGTGGGTAACGCTGTCACCACTGGTCACCACACCAGGGCAGTGTCCCCCCGCTATTCTCTTGAAAGAAAAAGCAATAAGATAAAGAGTAAAAAGGCATTGAATGGGCTAGGAAACATTTGCATCCATGACAAGGTGCAGCTCACCCTCTTCAAAGGCACCCACAAGTAAGCCCTACATTTCCCCGTCATCACTGCACCCCTTGCCCAAACAACCCCCACATCGTCTCATGCACTTACATGACCTAGATCGGTCTTCACATGGAAACACCCCACACCTGAGGAGAATTGGCCCAATAGGATGTCCCGAAACCCTCTCCAAACCTGGCTTGTAGAATAGCATAATGTCTTTGAGCACTTGTCTAGGAAAAGGGGGTTTTATGCACATGTTTGGGTAACTTGATTATTAGATGTGATTGACATTGCTATGATCCCTGTGACTTATGAGCCCATGGAGGGCGTACTTGTTGTTGCAGGACCACGCTGATGGATAGGTACATATGGGGAGATGATTAGCTCAGACCTCCATAGGGCTAAAAGCCCACCAGATGAATGTTGAGACCCCAGCTAGGGGAAAACATATATCAGAGGCTTGCACCGGAGAGAGATGAGGACGTTCCACCAAAGACAGCTTGGCAGGCCTGGACCCAGGGGGGTCTTGCCTTTCCCCTTGAACGTTGGCCTTGGAAGGCCCATGAAGTCACCTCTGTGACCCTTGACGTCATCCAGCGTCAGATGGACATGATGGAGGCATTTGTGTGCCAAGTGGCACATGTGGCATGATCCAGAGGCCTTGGAAGACCTAACGTTTTGCTCCTAGAGACCAACGTCTCACCTAGGAGGCCCAATGTCACCCTAGAAGGGCATGACGTCACCTCTTTTGCATGTTTTGGGGTTTAATTTATCAATTTTATGTAAAAAACTGGATATTTGATGTAACTGGCCATGTCGGCCTTTTTGACCTAATTTTGTAATTAAAAATCATTTGGATTGTATAAATAAGGGATTAATCCCTTGTATTTTTTCATCATTCTTTCACTCACACAAGTGAGGTCTGAAATTTGGCCTCTTTAAGGCTTATTGGCTGAAATTAAGTGGTGTGCAACTCTTGGAGGAGGCTTGTCTTGGTATATTTTGGCATTTTCTTGGTGGAAAGTCTTCAACTAGGGCATTTGCTAGATTATTCTTGCTAAATGTAAGTGAAATTCTGCAATTCTTCTTTCTTTTGAATGGTTATAGTATCTTTACTTTGCATTTATTAAGATCGTGAAATTGCTAGTATAAAACCCTAGGAGATTAAGCACACTTTATTGTCCTTATCTCAATAGCTATCCACCTACTAGATTTTGCTAGAAGACTTACCGATAGAAGCATGTGTTAGAGCCCTACCTTTGTAGCACTCTAACACCATTGCTTAATCAAGCTTTTATTCATTTCAAACTTGAGCTAAAGAAGAAGGAAAACCGCTAGGGCCTAGGGTTACCTACTTCCTAGTAGCCGTTTTCCTTCTAGGGTTTGATGCTTGAGGCCTTGGGTTAACAACACCTCAACCATTCTCCCTCTAGTCTCTAGCTCACACATTATCATTTGTTTCCTTCAAGATTGCTGCTGCAAAAAGTCACCCATTAGCCCTAAAGACACTGGTTTATACCTCATACTTGGTTGATTGATGAAAACAAACCCCAAACCATTTACCTCAAGCTATTTGCTAACTACTCCTAACCCTGGATTAGACTAATTTACTAACATTCTTTCTGATGTTACAAAAGTAAGCTACAGCCATATATTGCAGCAGTAAAAGCTCCTAAAAGCAATTATTAAAGTTGATTTTTACATTGCCTTATTAACTTCTGACAAGTGCTAGCATATTGCTAATATTAGGTTACCATTTTGGGTCATTTTGAAGCTTGTTTAAGGCATAAATTGTGAAGCTATCATCATATATACATTATTGTTATAAATTTTTGTTTACTTCATCTTATATCAACTTATTGCTTTTATTGAAAAGTCCAAGGTTTTACGAAGCACTAACATCAATTGTTACTTGCAAAATAGTGTTTTCTTGTTGTCTTGTTCTGGGCAGGTACACTTAAGCATATCTTTGCTTCATATTGTCAAACCTTTGGGACTTTCTGATTAGTGTGACTTGTGAGAGGGGACAACTTTCCTTAATACCATTACCTTTGCCTTCTCAAACCCCTAGGTCACCGCGGACGTCTCCCCTGGGCTTTCATCCTTAAAGAGAAAGAGGTGTCTTATTTAGGTGATAGTGATAGGACAACCTCCTGTTACACCAATTTACCATCCACTTGCCTTTGGCTTTTGGGAAAATACAAATTGTGCGATAACAGAGGGTACTGAAAAGGTTCTACTTTTGCATCAAGAAGATTTTCTTCAATGTCGATACTGAACTCTTTAGCCTCTGTCACTGGCATGGGATTTTTATCTTTAAGAATGTATCGGAACTGCCCTTCAAAGGCATTCATGTAAAGGAGAGGAATTGATGATGTTGTGGGACAGTAATCTATTGGAAATTGATTGTATAACCTGTCAAATCTTGAAATGAATTCTTTTACCGTTTCATTCTCCTTTTTATTTATTTGATTGAACTGTGTTGTAAGTGTCCCACCATCTGCTTTTCTTGACCATCTGCTTTTAAATAAGGCGGAAAAAGCATCATAGGTCGTGATATGATTATCAAGGAGTCCTTTGAACCAATCAAGAGCTTCTTCAGTGAGTGATGAAGCAAAAAGTCTCATGGCCACATCTCCGTGATCAATACCTGAATTGTCCATATCCCGGCCCATGACATAAATGTGGTCTTCGACTGTTATCACATTGTTTCCTGGGAACTTTGGCAACCACTTGTTGACATTCTGTTAGCATCTGGTTAGGGTAACGTTGGATATTGGCCATGTTAAGGGGTTTGTAGAGGTCTCTTGCCCAAGGGTGAGCCATTGGAGCAAGGGGAAGGGATTTATGGAAAAGGGTTTTAGCAATGGGAGGCTTGAGAGGAGGGCTTCTTTGGTAAACCTTATAAGGCTTGAACCTCTCAGGGGGAAAAGGTTTGGGGAAAGAAAGATTCTGGGAAGGTGGAGTCGTCGGATGAGCTTCAAGATGAGCTCATCAAAGAGGGTGGAAAGGGAACATCCCTTGGGTGGAGTCGCCAGGTAAGCTTAGGGTAAGGCTTTGGGATAGCTTACCAAAGTGTCGTTAGGGTACGAAGAGGATTCAAATCCTTCCTGACAACAGCGCCAAAATGTTATAGCGCAAGTTGTAGGTTGGGAAAAGCTCGACCCAACCACGGAACAAGTGTTACAACTTGGGAATCCTACACCCAATGTCACCTCGATGTAGGTCCCGCACTTCAAGGGTGACTAGGTCACTCTAGGGAGGCGATCCGGGTGACCCTAGGGGGATTGAGATGGAGATGAAGATGGATGGAAATGAATCCCCTATAGGTCAAGTAAGTGGAGTGAAAGGTGGAAAGAGATGCCTTGCAAGTCAAGTAATTGTTGCCCCACAGGTATAACACTTCTCCGGATGATTGTACCTACCCGAGACACAAGAAAAGACAATTTGCAATAGTATATGTTAGTTGGATTAGCAAGTTAAGCTTGATGTCCCTAATTTGCAGCAATAGATAACAATATATATCAGCAAGAAAAAGGTACTATAAGTTGCTCAATAAATGCTAAAGATCAAGTAGAAAATGCAAGAGAAATACTAGTAAATGACTAGCTAAACTCAAGATGAAAAACCAATACTCTTAGCATAAAAGATAAGGCTTTTGTAAACACTTGTCTGTAGCAAATTATATCAGCCTTATGACTGTAAAATTCAATGTATTACAACAAGAAAATCAGCCACTGAAATCTCCTCAAACTTTGCCAAAAAGTGCGCAGGACCAAAGAAAACAAGTGTGCAAACTTTGAGCAAAATCCAATGGTTGATAAGAGAGTTATTCAAGCAAGTAAGTTAAGGTTTCTGCAGCCCTAATGGTTGAAGATGCAATTTTGTAACAGAATCAATAAACAGCCCCTAGATGGGGACGCCCTAGTGGCTGTGAAGTGCACAAGGCACAAGGAAAACAATCCACTTTGCTAGAAGTAAAAATGACCGAAAATCACGTTTTCCAATGCAATATTTTATTTCTCCAATGCAACAAATCAATGATTAGAGCCTTTACTATTGGGTTAATAGAGTCACAAGAAGCTTAGAGAAGCTACCTCCTTGGGGGTGTAAGCCCTTTTACTCCCCAAGGCAAGTTTCTCTAAGCTAGGGTTTAAGCTGATAGGGTGTAAGCCCTTATACTTCTCTTAGCAAACCCTTAATCAATGAGATGAAGCAAATAAACTGATGAAGTCTATGGTGGGGGTGTATGCCCTTATACTTTCCACCTAGCTCCTGTTATCCCCGATTTCTAGGGATAACTAGGAAATCATGTCTCAAGGTCCACAAGTCCTAGACATGGAGTACCAAGAGCAGGATTGACCTGAGCATGGCCCTGGAGGGCCCATCTTTCTTCTTCTTCATCAGACCTGTCCTGTCAGCAGCAGCAGCAGCAGCAGCATCCATCACCTTCGGCTTGGACTTGTATCAGAGAAGACTCTTGCTCCATGAGGTAATTGGTCCAGATATCATGGTATGTGTCATGTTTGATCATTATAACTCTCAGATATATGCATAAGATTCCTTTCATTTCTAACGACTGCTCGGATCTTACACTAACCCACTTGACCATCGTTGGGGGGATTAACGGGGTGCCCTAGCAAGCTTGTATCCATAGGTTTTGGTTAGCCACCAAGGGGGATTTTGAAGAGCCATCGTCCGCTCCCACCATATTATCATTTTACATCTTATCTCCCATTCATCTATCCCATTCCCCTAGTCCGGGCATTAGGATGACCTATTTATGGGGTTACACTTTATCCTGTGGGAAGAAGGGGCTAAAGGCCCAGGGGGTAAAAGCAGTTGATAAGAGATAAAAGCCATAAAATAAAACCTAGAGATGCCTCGCCCAGGGATCCCCAAGAAGGCAATAAAAAACCTCTCGATAAGAAATAGGAGGGACCCTAAGAAAACATACAAAACAAGACCTAGCCAAGAGGATGGGGGGTCTCATCACGAGCCAGCCCATTACGTTCATAGGTACCTAGCAGTATGACATTGCCATTATCTGGTTACCACGCCAGGGCAGTGACCTTTGGTTGCATGGCCAAGGGAAAGGGGGTCTCATCAGGAGCCAGCCTTATCATTTCTGTGAAAGTACTCGTGGGTAACACTGTCAGCTCTGGTCATCACGCCAAGGCAGTGTCCTCTAGTTAGACCTTGAAATAAAAAGAAAGAATAAAGGCAATAAAGGGCTTGGAAAGAATTGCATCCATAACAGGTACAACTCGCCTCCTACAAAGGCACCCACGGATAATATCCACCCCTGGTTTTCACTATGTCTGGGCATCCTTAGACCACACCACCTCGTATTACATGGCTTGGATGATATCCTTTGGGAACTTTCCTTTTCTTATGGATGTTGACCCAATAGGTTACCTTGTCCTTTTCTTCAGCTTTGTATAGTAGGTCAGTGTAATGTCTTTGAGCTATTAGATGATATGCTAGGGGTCTTATGCATGCAATTTGATAAAATTAATGATGAAATATGATTGACATTGCTATGATCCCGAGGACTAATGAGTCCATGGAGGGCGAAGTTTTTGATGTGCAGGACCATACCCGACGGATAGGTACCAGGTGGACCGGTACACATGGGGAGATGATCAGTTCGGACCTCCATGTGGCTGTAGAGCCCATCAGATGGTTGTTGGGACCTCATCAGGGACAGAGACAGGACAATGATTGATCAAGCATTTGCACGAGAGAAGAAGAAGGACGTTTTCATCAAGGACGCCTTGGCTGAGCCCAGCCCTAGGGGGTTGACCCACTGCAGGTGGAACGTGTCCCTCTGTTGACCAGGACGTCCTCCAGAGATCCTTGACATCACCTCCAGCGTGTGGCAGCTTTACAGGGCAGTTTGGCACGTGTGGCAGAGTTTGGAGGCCCAGAGAGGGCCAACATTTGTCTTCTAGTGCTGAGATTTGCCCTAAAAAGGGCCAACGTCTCCCTCAGAGGGGTTAGACGTCCTGCTTACTACTCATTTAGGGTTTTATTTAGCAGTTAAATGTAAAACAGTATGATTTTTAGTAGTCAACCTTGTCGACTGTTTTAATGACCTAATTTTTAACTAAGGGTCATTGGATGATATAAATTGAGGATGTTTTCCCTCATTTTAACATAACACACTTCACTCACACAAGTGAGGTCTGATTTTTGCGCCCTTCTTGGGTAAATTTGTTGTCTAAAGTGAGGCGCACTTGCTATTGGAAGGATATTTTTGGCATTTATGGCATTTCTCTCAAGGAAGGTTTACAACTAGGGTTTGCTTATGCTTTTCTTCATGACATGTAAGTAAATTTTCTTGCAAAACTTCTTAAATGAATGGTTGTAGGTGTAATTTCTTACATTTGCTTATTGTATTGCTGATTTAAAACCCTAGGTAACAAGCACACAAGTAGGTCATTGTTACATGTCCCCTTGTTGAGAAATATTTTCCAGCCATTGAAGGAAGGAGATAGAGCCTAGCCTTTGCTACACTTGTCTTGTTTCTTCTGAGCTAGCGTTGAAGTCTATAAGTTGAAAAAATGAGACGTCTTAGGCCTAGATTGCCTACACCTAGGGTTTTCACCTTCTAGGGTTTGAAAGCCTTGCCTTTGCAAAACTTTCTCCCTTAGACTTATTCTTTAGGCTAGTCGTTCTGCCAAGTTGATTTAGAAAAGGAGGAAAGAGCACGAGGCCTTGCTTAAGCAACACCGGAGTGAGCCTCTTTCCCCTAAGGTTTTGATTCTAGGGCCCTGCCTTTGCAGCACCATAGAACCCTACCTTCTAGTTTCTGAGTCGTCATCCTTTCAAGACCTTGTGCCCTTATCTTTTGACTCCATATACCCTAAGGCACTGATTTGATCTCCAATGTTGAAACTTAGTGTACAAAACTACCTTCAAAACTTTAAATTTTGAAACCCTAACTAACATAACTAACCTAATTAGGGCTGACGTCATAGTTGAATATTTCATCTTGGCACAGCAAAACTGTGATATAAGCAATTAAATGATGATTTGAAGCTTTTATTGAGTAAATCATTGATTGGACTTATTGTTGGCTTAATCATCTCTTTAGATATTGATGAATTGATGGTCTTTCATAAGCTAATTGATAAAACGTTGACTTCATTTTATATCTATTGCATTGCTTATTGGATAATATCAGATAGTCATTGAAGTACTAACCCTTTGAGTTATAGCCTGCAAATATATATATTGTATTGTTGTTGTCTTGTTCTAGGCAGGTGTTTTCAATAGGGCATACACTTCATTTATTGGCTAATTAGCTGGAGTATCTGACCTAGGTGGTAACCTGTGAGGAGGGAACTCTAAAACTTGACCTTGTATCTTCTGCCTCTTCAAACCCCAGGTTACCAGGGACGTCTCCCCTGGGTTAACCTCCCTAAACAGAAAGAACCTCCCCATCGAGGTGACATTGGGTGGGGAAGGTTCCTGTTACGCCAGTTTGATCTTTATCCTCTAGCCTATGAACTAAACTACAAACTGTGCGATAACAACTCCTAGCATAACAATACTTGAACTTGAAAAATGATAGCATTATAGTAGAAAACCATACCAAGATCAAGAGAAATGCCAAGATAAATCACCACAAGAGTTGGAAAGCATCATCCAAAGCTAGCGCTAGACCTTCCTCCATCAACCATTCATAACATAGCCATAGAACAAGTGCACAAGAGCTAAAAGAGCCAAGAGAGCCGAAAATTTCAGACCAAGCCTCTCACAAGAGGGAGAGTTATGATATAAAATGAGATCTTATGATCTCTATTTATACTAAAAGTAGCTAACATAGTTTGTCTACAAATTCAGTACAACACAAGATTAGGGGTCAACAACCCTAATCTTTCCCCCTTAACAAAATAATATTAAACAATTCACTTAAAATTTCATCTTTTGCACAAACTAAACCCTAATTTAGGAGGACGTCATCCCTTTAGGGGACATTTTGCCACTTTGAGGTCGTTGGTGTTGGAGAAGCATGGAAGGGCCTCCAAAGGCCATGTGTCAAGCATCTAGGCACTCATATCATGGTGAAGACTCTTCTCCTCCTCAAACATCCATGTGTCAAAGAGTGGCACCTCACCACCATGCCCAAGCCCCCCAATATCATGACGTCAAGCTCAAAAATGGAACGTTTTGCCCCTCCTAGGCAAATCGTTTGGCAAGTAGGGGGTGGGCTAGGTTGTCCAAGTCATCCTCAAGGTCGTCTAAGTCTGATCTCTCTCATCTAGCATGCGAGCCCCTGGCATCCAACCTGTGGGCCCCATGGAAGCCCAAGCTAGGCTTGTTCTCCCAAAACTGTCCACCAACTAGGTCCTGCAAAGACAAATGAACACGCCCTCCAAGGATCTCAAGTCATAACATCATGATAAGTTAATCCAATCAATAAGTAAGCCATCTAAGCATGTGCATCAAAGATCACCATACCAAACAATTAACAGCTCAAAGACACTATGCGACTTGTCAAGCTTAAGTATGGGAGGGTTGACGAGGTGTCCTATTGGGTAGATCTTGCCCTAGGTCAAGGAGAGCTTCCAAGAGGTCCCTCTCTAAGCCATGTAAAGTGTATGAGGTGGATGGGGTCAAGACTCAATGGGCATAGGGCTCATGACATACTAGGGGTTTGTAAATTTTTCAGACCCCAACCCAGTTTCAGTCTCGTTGATTTTTCAGCCAATGTTTAATGCCCAAACCCAATTTTATATCAGCAAATAAAACTTAGCAGAAAATTAACTTCAGAACTGAAACATGAGGATTCTGAACATCATTTATAATGCAGAAATAAAATATCAGCAGCATATAAAACTCAGAAAATTATAGACAGATATTTTCGGTCTAACATTGACCCTGGATAAACCCACAAGGGGAAAACCAGTGAGAGAGGGAGATTTTTATTATTTAGGACCTTCAGAGAATTTTGTTAGAGCGTATTCATCTTCAGAAATTTAAATGACAAACTTATCTCAATAACCGTGCCAAGTCTTCACACAAGAAATAAGCCAAACTCCTCAAAATTCTTTCTTGGATTTTTTGCAATAAATTGCGGGTCTACTCCTCGATTTTTGTGCCTCCAAAATGCTATACGGATGCCTTGAAATACGTGCCCACTGTCTCAGCCCAAAACAGTGCAATAAATGTTGTACGACCGCCTTGGGAAATGTGCCAAAACTTCCAGAAAAACAACACAGCGCCTTCTCTTCGAAATCTGTGCCAAAATAACAGTTCTACGGACTGTACCTTCTACCTCGATTTTCGTGCCCTTTTTTCT
>JASDQU010257310.1:0-15882 GCA_032191745.1 Picea mariana
AGCACTTGATTCAGATAGCAATGTTCACAGGCCTCTTCGAGGGGGCAACCTCCAATCGAGCAGAGCTCTGTTACAATAATATCCAAGCTAGGGTTCTCATACCCTCGACTCCTATTTATACTAAAAAGAAGCATCTAGAGGAAGATCCTTCTAGAAGCGGAAGCTTCTATTAGGTTTTCTTACATCCGCCTTATTCTACTTTATTGAAAGGTCTTATTTAATATTGACCTTTATTACATCCGAATACATTGATCTACCTATGTGCGGGTTAGGACCTTAATAGATCTCCTATGGACTGTGCTGGGAGGTTGCTCCTCCATACTAGATCCTAAGGGTTGACTCCCTCTGAAATATAGCTCCTTCTGAAATGGTACTTTGGTGGGGCTGCCTGCCTCACCACTGGTGGAGTCGTCTACTTCTCTTCATAGTATGGCTTATTAATGCCATGTATTTGTATTATAACATGCTTGTTTACTGCATTGTTTCTAGGTAATCCCTTCTTGCACTAGTGACTCTTCCTAATGATCTGAAGAGTGGTTAAATTAACTATGCGATCATCTTTGGAGCCTTTTGATCCTCACAGACAATCTCCATAAGAGATAATATTTCTTTATGTTATACTTCACATGGGTGTGTATGTTGGTGTACACAGTTCTATGCCTCGGTTAGAGATTGTCTAAATAGTTCCCTCCTACAACCGTCACCATAGCTCCTTCTCAAAGCTATCACATGTGACCTGCCCAAAACAAGAGACAAGAACAACATTTCCATGGTAACCTCCATGGAATGGTTAGTAATCAAGAACATCTCCTATAGGAGATCAATTTCATCTTATAGAAAAGTATATCATTAACAATGGGAATTTTATTAATGGTAATCGCACTAACAGTATTCAGGTGTACATAAACATTTGATAGCAATAGAAAATAATAAAGTTGTAAAGAATGTTATCCTAGGTACAATACTTTCTTAAGAAACAACAATATAAAATATCAAACCTGATATGAAAAGTTGGAGTCTGATGTTGTTGTCCCGCTTGAGTTTCCTTCTATCGTTCATATGAAAACACCATTGTCTAAAAGAAAAATTCTTCATCCTTTGATGCCTTTGAGTGCTCTTCAGTTTATGTTCTCTTTCTCTTTCTCATGTTTGTGAGGACATTGTGCAGCATAATGTCCCATCTTCTTGTAATTGAAGCATTGAACCTTTGACACGTCCCTCTTATGATGTGGCTTTTTAGACCTCCTTGGATTTCCTTCTTATCTTTCCTTTATCTTCTTCACTTGTGCAACAAGTGCTTGGTTTTCCTCATCATTTACCTTTTGTTTCTTGGACATCAATCTAGATTCATCTTGAGAGAAATTTGCCCATAATTTGTCAAACTTGGGTAACTTTCTTCTACCACAAATTCCTTGGACAAATGGGTCCAAAGAGGGAGGGAAACCATTTAGTGTAGTGGTTACTAGTTCAACATCTTCTACTGGATCTCCAATGGATGATAATATGGTCTTTGATCTGTGATATCCTTGTAAAGAAGTTGTTTATCGTCTTTGACTTGTTCATAGTCACATTTCTGAGTTGATGTCGTAGGGTAAGCTTTTGACTGGTGTTCTTTCTTTCATAGAGTCTAGTTAGGGCATCAAACATATCCTTTGTAGTCTTTAGTTCTGATACATTGGGTATTAGGTGATCCTTGATTGAGTCTGTCAATATCCCCTTGGCCTTGACCTCATTCTTCTTGAACTTTGCCTTTGCTTCTTCATCTTTGGGTTCTGGAAGCATATTATTAACATGATCCAATAATTTATTCTCTTCTAGAATGAGTTGTATTCTATGCTTCCAGGATCTGAATTTATCTTCTCCATACAATCTATCCTCAACTCTCATATTGGTTGACATTTTCGCTAGTAGAAACCCTAGCACTAAAAAACCTCGATTTTTCAAACTTCACCAAACTGCATGTTGAGGGTTTCAGGGGGTGCGCTAGGTTAGGGTGAACTGCTTTGTGAAGGAATTATTCCGAACATCCTTGGGATAGTTCTCAACGATATTGAAAAAGTATTGCAGCTACAAGATGTTGTTGTAGTGATCTTCCTTCCAATGGTCAAACTATTATGAAGGTAACTAGCTCTGATATCATGTTATATTTTCCTTATTTACAGAGAATTAGTGTTATTATTGTTCTTTTACTTCATTACCATTAACATATATATCATGTACTGAGCAGTAGCAACATAAACAAGAGACTTTACAAGAAGGGAAAAGAAGGAAAAGAAAATGTGGTTGCCAATGCTCTTTCCCAAAAATATGAAAACAAAGGGGTCCATCTTTTCCCTCTCTTTTGTTGTACCAGATTGGTGCCAAGAAATATGCCGAAAATAGTTGAAAGATCCCAAAAAATATCACCTCATCCATAAATTGCAAGAAAATTCTCCATCTTCCCCAAGGTACTCTTGGCACAATAATGAGCTTCACTAAAAAGATCGTCTCTATTTAAGCCCCCAGTCACAACTTAAATCCACAATGATTTATGAGCTTCATGTTTCACCTACAGTTGGGAATTCAAGGTTTACCAAAACTTATGAAAGGTTCAAACATTATTTTTTCTAGGATGGTATGAAACAAGACATCCACACTTTTTTGGCTGAAAGTGATGTCTGTCAATGCAACAAGGGAGAAACATTCAAAGCCCCAAGTCAAACTCCAACCCATTCCAATTCCCCCTTCTATCTGGTAGTATATTTCTATGGATTTCATTATGGGCCCACCTAAATTTGGAAATAAGACAGTCATCATGGTGGTGGTCGATCGTCTTTCCAAATATGCTCATTTATGTGCTCTGCAACATCCCTTCACCGCATCCACAGTGGCTCAAGTTTTCATGGATAATATATTTAAACTTCATGGCATGCCTCATTCTATTGTCTCTAACCGAGATCCCACTTTCACCAGCAATTTTTGGTAAGAATTGTTCAAGCTATAGGGAACCCAATTGCATCTCAGTACCACCTATCATCCCCAAATTGATGGCCAAAATGAAGTTGTCAACAAGTGTTTGGAAAAATATTTGAGGTGTTTTGCATCTGAGAGGAAAAATCAATGGGCTCAATGGTTACCCCTAGATGAATGGTGGTAAAACACTTATTATCATATAGCTACTCGCATGACTCCTTTTGAAGCAGTATATGGGAAAAAGCCACCTTCAGTTCTCTCATACATGCTTGGTGTCTCGAAGGTCCAGGAGGTTGACCAAACTCTTACAATTCGAGAGGCTATTCTCCATATCATCAAAGAGAATTTGGTAATGGATCATAATCGCATGAAGAAAAAAGCAGATCAAGGTCACTTAGAACATCAATTTGCTAAAGGAGATCGGGTTTTTCTTCGACTACAACCTTATAAGAAAACTTCACTCAAGGCTGACCATTGTCAGAATATCGCGCCCAAATTTTATGGTCCAAATTTTATGGTCCTTATATAGTTTTCAAGCGAGTGGGATAGGTGCCCTATCAATTAGCTTTTCCCAATCATTCTAAGATCCATCATGTTTTTCATGTCTCATGCTTAAAGAAGGTGATTGGAACTAAGTGCCAAAATTAAACCAGTCTTCCTGAGTTGGATGAAGAAGGCTCCATCTAGTTGCATCCACAAGAAGTATTGGACCAATGTGAGTGATGTCTTTGTTATCACACCATCAAGGAAGTGTTGTTACAATGGAAAGACACAACTCCAGTAGATGCCACCTAGGAGCCAACTACCATTCTACAACAATTTCCTCATCTCAATCCTTGAGGACAAGGAGGATTTTTAAGGGGGAGGGCATGTTAGGGACCTAAACTCCCTAACCGCTCACATAGGTAGAATAATATAATTTCCATGTAATAAAGGCCAATATTAATAAGGCCTAGTAATAAGGAAGAATAATTCAAATGTAATAATACCTAATCTAACCTTCCACTTCTAGAAGATCTTCCTCTAGATTGTTCTTTTGGTAGATAGATTTAGTATAAATAGGAGTCGAGGGAATGTGAAGTCTTGTATTGAGAATCATTGTAATACAAAGTTTCTCTGCTGGAGGTTTCCCCCTCGAAGAGGCAAGTGAACATTGTTTCATATCAATAAATATATTATTTTGGTGTTGTGGTTTCATATACTGTGTTGTTCCATTGTTATTCTCCACAATATTTCTGTTTTTCTGCTATTATAATAGATCTAGTACTTTACATTCAACGACGGGATACCATTGAACCCATTGATTTTGTCTATCATATGCAAAACACCTCAAATAGGTTTCCAAACACTTGTTGACTGCTTCATTTTTTCCATCAATCTGGGCATGATATGATGTGTTGAGATGCAATTAGGTTCCTTGGAGTCGGAACAATTCTTTCCAGAAAGTGCTGGTGAAAGTTGGATCATGGTCGGAAACAATAGAATGAGGTATGCAATGGAGTTTGAAGATATTATCCATAAAAATTGATTCATGTTGGATGTTGTGAATGGGTGTTGAAGAGCACATAAATGAGCATATTTGGAAAGACATTCCACTGCTACCATGATGACTGACTTATTTCCTAATTTAGCTAAGCCAACAATGAAGTCCATAGAAATATATGTCCAAATAGTAGGTGGGATCAGAAGAAGTTGGAGTGTGCCTAGAGCTTTGACTATCTCTCCCTTATTGCATTGATAGGTATCACATTCAGCCACAAAGGTGTGAATGTCTTGTTTCATTTCGTCCCAAAAACAAAATGTTTAACCCATTCATAGGTTTTGGTAAAACCAAAATGCCCAGCTGTAGGGGAAGCATGAAACTCAAAGAGCATGGTGGATTTAAGGTTTGACTATTTTCTTAAGTACAGAAGACGTTTATAACAAAGCTTGTCCTAGTGCCACGAGTACTCTAGAGAAGCTTGCAGATCTTGCTACAGTGTTTGGGTCTTGAAATTTTGGGGTCTTGCAACCATTCCTAGTGAACCTCTTGAAGACAAACTATGACAATGAAAGAGAGGGGAAAAAGGGACCTGTCTTCTTCATACTTCCTGGAAAGGGCATTATCCACCACATTTTCTTTTCCTTTTTTGTAGATGACCTCATAATCATGTCCAAACAACTTTGTTAAACATTTTTGTTGCTCCGGTGAAGAAATTATTTGTTCCATAAATTCTTGAACAATCTTCTCAATTTCATTATTTTGGGTGAAGGGATGATGATAAGGGAGAATATTTGGAGGAATACTACTCGGAACTTGAGGAATATAATGATCATGGACACCTCGCGACGGGGGAAGTCCCTGGGGGGTTTGAAACAAAGCTTGGTGTTGGGAGAGGATATGTTGGAAATAAGAATGTACAAAGGGTGTCTCAACTGCCTGACAGGAATGAAGTTGGGAAATAATGCTAGAGTGACCTTTTCTAAGGATCTTTTCCATTCGATGGGAATTGATGATCACTGGTGACCATTTTTTGATGCTTTGGAACTGATTATGTTGGCCCTATTGCTGGAATTGCATGGTTAATTTCTAGAAATCCATGGTGATAGGGCCAAGAGTGTGTAACCATTACACACCCAATAAAATATTACAACCTCCCATGTCAATAAGAAACATATGATATTTCAGGTTGTACTGACCAATTTGGAGGTGCACATTTTCACAACGCCCTCCACATTTCATAGAATCCCCATTGGAAATCATGATTTGGAAATTATTAACTTGACAGGTATATAAATTGACTTCTTGGGAAATGTGATGATGAATAAAATTATGGGTGTTGCCACTGTAAACTAGAATGATGACTTTTTGGTTCTTAATGTAGCCAATTAACTAGAGGGTTTGGGGAGTAGAAAAACTCATGAGTGCATTAAGAGAAATCAATGGTTCAATTTCCTATGGATCAGAGGGATGATTAAGATCATTTGGTGGTGTAGCTCAGGTACATGAGAAACATCTTCCTCTTCTTCAAAAACATCCTCTAACATAGCCACAAAAAGATTATGTTCCTTACACTTGTGCCCCAAAAAATACGTGTCATCACAATTGTAACAACGACCCTTAAGTTCGTGTTCAACCATTTCATCCGGAGTCAATTTTTGGATCTTGAGGGGAATCATAGGAGGGCGATCAGTGTGGGTTTAGGGAAAGGAATAAAAGGTTTTTTTTTCGGTTTGGGATGGGATGACTTGTTGTGCTTCCTTGGTCTATTTTGTAGATTCCAACCAAGTCTAAGGGCGATCCATGAGGACATGGGCACGAATTTCATCCTTGAGGCCACAGATAAAGCATTCCATAAAAAAAACATCTATCATGCCCTCTGTTATGAAAGCTAATTTCTCAAAGGAAGCTATATACTCTTCCACTGGGCCAGTTTGTTTCAACTTGGTCAAATGGCCTAAATGATGGGTGTCGGTGTCAAAGAGGTCATCGAGATCTACAACAAAATGTTTCCAAGCCACATACCCTTGACGTGAATTTTTACACCATTGCCACCATTCAGGATCCAAATGGATAACACCATAACAAAGTTTGGTCAACTCATATGTAATGCCATGCAAAGATAAGTAATGTTCCATTTGGGTGACCCAACCCATGGGATCTGAAACATCAAATTTGTTCATGTCCACTCTAGGAAGGCGTAGGTCACACTGAAAGTGATGGGACTAAAAAGTTTGGGAATTGGAGGAAGTCTCACCTTCAGGGTGCAAAGTTTGTTCAAATGAGGTAAGGTCTCTAGGAATATTCATTTTGGCACAAAGTTGGGTAGTGAAGGATTCAAGCTAGCTTGCAAGATGGTGTTCCATGTGGGAAGAGAGGTCTTGTTTTAGGTTTTCCATTTTGGCGTCTATGGAATAATGCATGTTGGCATTGATAGTGGTAATATTGGAATTGATTTGCCTCACTTCCTTCTGGGTTGTAGGGAAATCACATGACAAGGTATTGAGGCGTGATTCCAAGTCTTGGTTGCGAGTGTGGGCCATGGTGAAAGGGGGCACATGAAAGGGGCAAGTGGGTCCACATAGAAAATGGATTACAGATGAAGGGTATCATGATGATTATTGTGAAGAGGGGAATCCAATGGGGTAGGTCCCAAATAAGGGGGCTAGAAGGGGGTTGAGACCATAGAGAAGAAAAAAAGTGGAAAAAAGATAGTTATTATTGTGATCAGAATGAAAAGAGGAATCCAATGGGATAGGTCTCAAATAAGGGTGAGGGTAGGCCCCATAATTTTTTTTTTACTCCTATGGAGTTATACTCTGATCTGAATAATATTGTAATGTTGAAATGCCCAAATTCTTAATAAGAAAAAATGTGTAGTAATTTCCCAACCAGAATTCGAGAGGCAAGGTTGCACGGAAGTAGATATTGTCTGTTATGTTTCCATCCCAAAGGTTAGGGTTTTCAGGGTTCCTACAGATAAGGGTTTCCCCTGTGATATAGTTCTCTGATATACGTGTGGGGTCGAACAGACGTACTTGGCCCAATATCTCAGGGAACCAACTAAGGAGGCTAGATCATACTCTTAGTTGTACTACCTGATTACCCAAGTACTAGATAGTATATTCTCGAGTGTTTTTCTCTGTGGAACTATAGAAGTTAGGTGGTCGATCAGTTGATCTATGGAGGGTTTCAAGATACCTAGGCCAGTCTGTATACAAGTGTTTTTTGATGCACTACCACTTGAAGTGGTGCCAACAAGAGTTACAAGGGTGTCCAACAATGTGAGCTTAAACACCTCTTGTATTTCCTGCATGTGTGCCTCCCCAACCGCAGATTTGTACGTTGAACGATAGATATTTGTAGTTTTAAGACGTCAAAACACGTCTCTACCCTAAAAAAATAACCCAGAATTTATGCCAAGGAAATTGATCTGATACCACTTGTTAGGTACCAGATCTATTATAATAGAAGGAAACAAAAATACTATAGATAATAATAGCGGAACAACAAAATATAAGGAACCAAAATAATAAAGTTGCAAAGAATGTTATCTAGGTACAATACTTTCTTAAGCAACAACAATATAAAATATCAAACCTGATATGAAAACCTGGAGTATGATGTTGTTGTCCTACTTGAGTTTCCTTCTATTGTTCATATGAAAACACCATTGTCTAAAAGAAAAATTCTTCATCCTTTGATGCCTTTGAGTGCTCTTCAGTTTATGTTCTCCTTTTCTTTCTCATGTTTGTGAGGGCATTGTGCATCATAATGTCCCATCTTCCTGTAATTGAAGCATTGAACCTTTGACATGTCCCTCTTATGATGTGGATTTTTAGACCTCCTTGGATTTCCTTCTTATCTTTCCTTTATCTTCTTCACTTGTGCTACAAGTGCTTGGTTTTCCTCATCATCTACCTTTTGTTTCTTGGACATCAATCTAGATTCATCTTGAGAGCAATCTACCCATAAATTGTCAAACTTGGATAACTTTCTTCTACCACAAATTCCTTGGACAAATGGGTCCCAAGAGGGAGGGAAACCATTTAGTGTAGTGGTTACTAGTTCAACATATTCTACTGGATCTCCAATGGATGATAATATGGTCTTTGATCTGTGAGATCCTTGTAAAGAAGTTGGCTATCGTCTTTGACTTGTTCATAGTCACATTTCTGAGTTGATGTCATAGGGTAAGCGTCTGACTGGTGTTCTTTCTTTCATAGAGTCTGGTTAGGGCATCAAACATATCCTTTGTAGTCTTTAGTTCTGATACATTGGGTATTAGGTGATCCTTGATTGAGTCTGTCAATATCCCCTTGGCCTTGACCTCATTCTTCTTGAACTTTGCCTTTGCTTCTTCGTCTTTGGATTCTGGAAGCTTATTATTGACATGATCTAATAATTAATTCTCTTCTAGAATGAGTTGTATTCTATGCTTCCAGGACTTGAATTTATCTGCTCCATACAATCTATCCTCAACTCTCATACTAGTTGACATTTTCTCTAGTAGAAACCCTAGCACTGAAAAACCTCGATTTTTCAAACTTCATCAAACTACATGTTGAGGGTTTCAGGGGGTGCGCTAGGTTAGGGTGCACTTCTCTGTGAAGGAATTATTCCCAACATCCTTGGGATAGTGCTCAACAAGATTGACAAAGTATTGCAGCTACAACATGTTGTTGTAGTGATCTTCCTTCCAGTGGTCAAACTATTATGAAGGTAACCAGCTCTGATATCATGTTATATTTTCCTTATTTACAGAGAATTAGCGTTATTAGTGTTATTTTACTTTGTTAACATTCACATATATATCATGTACTGAGCAGTAGCAACATAAACAAGAGACTTTACAAGAAGGGAAAAGAAGGAAAAAAAAATGTGGTCGTCGATGCTCTTTCCCAAAAATATGAAAACAAAGGGTCCAACTTTTCCCTCTCTTTTGTTGTACCAGATTGGCGCCAAGATGTATGCCAGAAATAGTTGCAAGATCCAAACAAATATCAACTCATCCATAAATTACAAGAAAATTCCCCATCTTCCCCATGGTACTCTTGGCACAATAATGAGCTTCACTAAAAAGATCGTCTCTATTTAAGCCCCCAGTCGCAACTTAAATCCACAGTGATTTCTGAGATTCATGCTTCACCTAATCAAGGTTTACCAAAACTTATGAAAGGTTCAAATGTTATTTTTTCTAGGATGGTATGAAACAGGACATCCACACTTTTTTGGTTGAATGTGATGTTTGTCAATGCAACAAGGGAGAAACATTCAAATCCCCAAGTCAAACTCCAACCCATTCCAATTCCCCCTTCTATTTGGCGGTATATTTCTATGGATTTCATTATGGGCCCACCTAAATTTGGAAATAAGACAGTCATCATGGTGGTGGTTGATCGTCTTTCCAAATATGCTCATTTATGTGCTCTGCAACATCCCTTCACCGCATCCACAGTGGCTCAAGTTTTCATGGATAATATATTTAAACTTCATGGCATGCCTCATTCTATTGTCTCTAACCGAGATCCCACTTTCACCAGCAATTTTTGGTAAGAATTTTTCAAGCTATAGGGAACCCAATTGCATCTCAGCACCACCTATCATCCCCAAATTGATGGCCAAAATGAAGTTGTCAACAAGTGTTTGGAAAAATATTTACGGTGTTTTTCATCTAAGAGGAAAAATCAATGGGCTCAATGGTTACCCCTAGATGAATGGTGGTAAAACACTTATTATCATATATCTACTCGCATGACTCTTTTTGAAGCAGTATATGGACAAAAGCCACCTTCAGTTCTCTCATACATGCTTGGTGTCTCGAAGGTCCAGGAATTTGACCAAACTCTTACAATTCAAGAGGCTATTCTCCGTATCCTCAAAGAGAATTTGGTAATGGCTCATAATCGCATGAAGAAAAAAGCAGGTCAAGGTCACTCAAAACATCAATTTGCTAAAGGAGATTAGGTTTTTCTTCGACTGCAACCTTATAAGCAAACTTCACTCAAGGCTGACCATTGTCAGAATATGGCGCCCAAATTTTATGGTCCTTATATAGTTTTCAAGCGAGTGGGATAGGTTCCCTATCAATTAGCTTTTCCCAATAATTCT
The DNA here is from genome assembly GCA_032191745.1 of Picea mariana. Taxonomy (NCBI): domain Eukaryota; kingdom Viridiplantae; phylum Streptophyta; class Pinopsida; order Pinales; family Pinaceae; genus Picea; species Picea mariana. The sequence goes on from JASDQU010257310.1 coordinate 10,544, forward strand.
AAGATCCATCATGTTTTTTATGTCTCGTGCTTAAAGAAGGTGATTGGAACTAAGTGCCAAAATTAAACCAGTCTTCCTAAGTTGGATGAAGAAGGCTCCATCTGGTTGCAGCCACAAGAAGTATTGGACCAACGTGAGCGATGTATCTGTTATCACACCATCAAGGAAGTGTTATTACAATGGAAAGATACAACTCCAGCAGATCCCACCTAGGAGCCATCTACCATTCTGCAACAATTTCCTCATCTCAATCCTTGAGGACAAGGAGGATTTTTAAGGGGGAGGGCATGTTAGGGACCTAAACTCCCTAACCCCTCACATAGGTAGAATAATATACTTTCCATGTAATAAAGGCCAATATTAATAAGGCCTAGTAATAAGGAAGAATAATTCAAATGTAAGAATACCTAATCTAACCTTCCACTTCTAGAAGATCTTCCTCTAGATTGTTCTTTTGGTAGATAGATTTAGTATAAATAGGATTCGAGGGAATGCGAAGTGTTGTATTGAGATTCATTGTAATACAGAGTTTCTCTGCTGGAGGTTTCCCCCTCGAAGAGGCAAGTGAACATTGTTTCATATCAATAAATATATTATTTTGGTGTTGTGGTTTCATATACTATGTTGTTCCATTGTTATTCTCTGCAATATTTCTGTTTTTTTGCTATTATAATAGATCTAGTACCTTACATTCAACGACGGGGAACCATTGAACCCATTGATTTTGTCTATCATATGCAAAACACCTCATATAGGTTTCCAAACACTTGTTGATTGCTTCATTTTTTCCATCAATCTGGGGATGATATGATGTGTTGAGATGCAATTGGGTTCCCTGGAGTCGGAACAATTCTTGCCAGAAAGTGCTGGTGAAAGTTGGATCATGGTCGGAAACAATAGAATGAGGTATGCAATGGAGTTTGAAGATATTATCCATAAAAATTGATCCATGTTGGATGTTGTGAATGGGTGTTGAAGAGCACATAAATGAGCATATTTGGAAAGATGTTCCACTGCTACCATGATGACTGACTTATTTCCTAATTTAGCTAAGCCAACAATGAAGTCCATAGAAATATATGTCAAAATAGTAGGTGGGATCAGAAGAAGTTGGAGTGTGCCAGGAGCTTTGACTTTCTCTCCCTTATTGCATTGACAGGTATCACATTCAGCCACAAAGGTGTGAATGTCTTGTTTCATTTTGTCCCAAAAACAAAACATTTGACCCATTCATAGGTTTTGGTAAAACCAAAATGCCCAGTTGTAGGGGAAGCATGAAAGTCAAAGAGCATGGTGGATTTAAGGTTTGACTATTTTCTTAAGTACAAAAGACATTTATAACAAATCTTGTCCTGGTGCCATGAGTACCCTAGAGAAGCTTGCGAATCTTGCTGCAGTGTTTGGATCAGTCTTGAAATTTTGGGGTCTTGCAACCATTCCTAGTGAACCTCCTAAAGCCAATCTACGACAATAAAAGAGAGGGGAAAAAGGGACCTGTCTTCTTCATACTTCCTGGAAAGGGCATTATCCACCACATTTTCTTTTCCTTTTTTGTATATGACCTCATAATCATGCCCAAACAACTTTGTTACCCGTTTTTGTTGCTCCGGTGAAGAAATTATTTGTTCCATAAATTCTTGAACAATCTTCTCAATTTCGTTATTTTGGGTGAAGGGATGATGATAAGGGAGAATATTTGGAGGAAGACTACTCGGAACTTGAGGAATATAATGATCATGGACACCTCGCAAAGGGGGAGGTCCCTGGGGGGTTTGAAACAAAGCTTGGTGTTGGGAGAGGATATGTTGGAAATAAGAATGTACAAAGGGTGTCTCAATTGCCTGAATGGAATGAAGTTGGGAAACAATGATAGAGTGACCTTTTCTAAGGATATTTTCCATTCGATGGGAACTGATGATCTCTGGTGACCATGTTGTGATGCTTTGGAACTGATTATGTTGGCCCTATAGCTGGAATTGCATAGTTAATTTCTAGAAATCCATGGTGATAGGGCCAAGAGTCTGTAACCATTACACACCCAATAAAATATCACAACCTCCCATGTCAATAGAAAACATATGATATTTCAAGTGGTACTGACCAATTTGGAGTTGCACATTTTCACAACGCCCTCCACATTTCATAGAACCCCCATTGGAAATCATGATTTGGAAATTATTAACTAGACAGGTATAGAAATTGACTTCTTTGGCAATGCGACGATGAATAAAATTATGGGTGTTGCCACTGTCAACTAGAATGATGACTTTTTTTTCTTAATGTAGCCAATTAACTAGAGGGTTTGGGGAGTAGACAAACTCATGACTTCATTCAGAGAAATCAATGGTTCAATTTCATGTGGATCAGAGGGATGATTAAGATCATCTGGTGGGGTAGCTCAGGTACATGAGAAACATCTTCCACTTCTTCAAAAACATCCTCTGACATAGTCATAAAAATATTATGTTCCTTACACTTGTGCCCCAGAAAATATGTGTCATCACAATTATAACAAGGACCCTTAAGTTCGTGTTCAACCATTTCATTCGGAGTCAATTTTTGGATCTTGAAGGGAGTGGTAGGAGGGCGATCAGTGTGGGTTTAGGGAAAGGAATAAAAGGTTTTTTTTGGTTTGGGATGGGATGACTTGTTGTGCTTCCTTGGTCTGTTTTGTAGCTTCCAACCAAGTCTGAGGGCGAGCCATGAGGACATGGGAATGGATTTCATCCTTGAGGCCACAGATAAAGCATTCCCTGAAAAAAAACATCTATCATGCCTCCGTTATGAAAGCTAATTTCTCAAAGGAATCTATATACTCTTCCACTAGGCCAGTTTGTTTCAACTTGGTCAAATAGCCTAAATGATGGGTGTCGGTGTCAAAGAGGTCATCGAGATCTACAACAAATTGTTTCCAATCCACATACCCTTGACGTGACTTTTTACACCATTGCCACCATTGCCAACATTCAGGATCCAAATGGAGAACACCATAACAAAGTTTGGCCAACTCATATGTAATGCCATGCAAAGATAAGTAATGTTCCATTTGGGTGACCCAGCCCATGGGATCTGAAACATCAAATTTGTTCATGTCCACTCTAGGAAGGCGTAGGTCACACTGAAAGTGATGGGACTAAAATGTTTGGGAATTGGAGGAAGTCTCACCTTCAGGGTGCAAAGGTTGGTCAAATGAGGTAAGGTCTCTAGGAATATTCATTTTGGCACAAAGTTGGGCAATGAAGGATTCAAGCTAGCTTGCAAGATGGCGTTCCATGTGGGAAGAGAGGTCTTGTTTTAGGTTTTCCATTTTAGCATCTATGGCATAATGCATGTTGGCATTGATGGTGTTAATATTGGAATTGATTTGCCTCACTTCCTTCTGGGTTGTAGGGAAATCACATGACAAGGTATTGAGGCGTGATTCCAAGTCTTGGTTGCAGGTGTGGGCCATGGTGAAAGGGGGCACATGAAAGGGGAAAGTGGGTTCACATAGAAAATGGATTACAGGTGAAGGGTATCATGATGATTATTGTGAAGAGGGGAATCCAATGGGGTAGGTCCCAAATAAGGGGGCTGGAAGGGGGCTGAGACCATAGAGAAAAAAAAAAGTGGAAAAAAGATAGGTATTATTGTGATCAGAATGAAAAGAGGAATCCAATGGGATAGGTCTCAAATAAGGGTGAGGGTAGGCCCCATAATTTTGTTTTTACTCCTATGGAGTTATACTCTGATCTGAATAATATTGTAATGTTGAAATGCCCAAATTCTTGACAAGAAAAAATGTGTAGTAATTTCCCAACCAGAATTCGGGAGGCAAGGTTGCACGGAAATAGATCTTGTCTGTTATGTTTCCATCCCAAAGGTTAGGGTTTTCAGGGTTCCTATAGATAAGGGTTTCCCCTGTGCTATAGCTCTTTGATATACGTGCGGGGTCGAATAGTAGTACTCGGTCCAATATCTCAGGGAACCAATTAAGGAGGCTAGATCGTACTCTTAGTTGTACTACCCGATTACCCAAGTACTAGATAGTATCTTCTCGAGTGTTTTTCTCAGTGGCACTATAGAAGTTAGGTGGTCGATCAGTTGATCTATGGAGGGTTTCAAGATACCTAGGCCAGTCTGTATACAAGTGTTTTTTGATGCGCTACCACTTGAAGTGGTGCCAACAAGAGTTACAAGGGTGTCCAACAATGTGAGCTTAAACACCTCTTGTATTTCCTGCATGTGTGCCTCCCCGACTGCAAATTTGTGCATTGAACGATAGATCTTTGTAGTTTTAAGACGTCAAAACACGTCTCTACCCTGAAAAAATAACCCACAATTTATGCCAAGGAAAGTGATCTGATACTACTTGTTAGGTACCAAATTTATTATAATAGAAGAAAACAAAAATACTATAGATAATAATAGCGGAACAACAAAATATAAGGAACCACAACACCAAAATAATACCTTTATTGATAGGAAACAATGTTCACTTGCCTCTTCGAGGGGGAAACCTCTAGCAGAGCGACGCTCTATTACAATAATTCTCAAGACAAAAACTTATCATGCCCTTGACTCCTATTTATACTAAATCTAACTACCAAAAGAACAATCTAGAGGAAGATCTTTCTAGAAGCAGAAGCTTCTATTAGGTCTTCTTACATTTGACTTATTCTTCCTTATTACTAGGCCTTATTAATATCGACCTTTATTACATGGAAAATATATTATTCTACCTACATGAGGGATTAGGGAGGTTAGGTCCCTAACACTCTCCTTGCTCACCTTTGACTGCTTTCAGCCTACATAGTCTCTGTAACAACCCCCAACTTACTTGACTTGCTTCTGGAAAAACCAGCAACACAGCAAAAGTAGATGCACTATGCATAAAACAAACTCTATCAAACAACAACCACATAAACGTTAAGACAACAATACAACCTCAAAACATAACACCTTCTCTCCCTATTCACCTTTGATTGTTTTCATCCTACACATTCTTTGTAATAGCTGATGCCTTAATTGACTTGTTTCTGGAAAAACCAGCAACACAACAGAGCTAACTACACTATGCACAAAGCAAACTCTATCAAACAACAACTATGGAAACTAATTGCACTTGTCTAAAATACATTTATTAATATGGCAGCCAATTGGTTAGAAGCAAGATACTTGATGCACAAGACTCCTTACCAACTCTCATATATTTGTACAAGCCCAAAGAACTAGATCTCTTCCAAGCCCCCCACTGCAGCACTTGTAACTTTCAGAACAACCTCACCTTCCTGAATTATAGAACAGTATATCGTGATTAAACCAAAAAAATTTAACAATTCATTAGAACAAAAGAATTC
>JASDQU010257310.1:15982-27263 GCA_032191745.1 Picea mariana
ATATATAAACGTTTTAGGTTTTGGATTTTCATGGCAATCATCATGGAAATTTGGGTATATAATTGTTGGTGAAATTGCAATTTTGTGTTGTTCAAATTTCATTGTTGAATGCATAAATAGATTCGGTATCTTAAAGTACTCTCAAGACACTTAGATTGTACATACTCAACAACTCAAATTTGCAATTTGCAAATCCAATAGTTTCTAATCAAATTTTAGATAAAATTGATAAAAAAAAATGTCAAAAAAATCCAAAAAGTAGAACGTTTAAACTATGTTAAAAAAAGAAAATTTATCAATTAAAAGACACCTCGTGATACACGTAAGAATGTCACGTTGTCTAATCACATGGAGACGTGTGAACTTCCCTTGAATACATGGTTTTATTAAAATTATTAATGCTCATAAAAATCAACGTGTCTCTAAAAACAAATTATACTTTCACGTGGAGTTTGATCAAAGTAATTGTGGGTTCAATGGTTAAGAACATATGTTCCCTCCTAAAAGATCACAAGTTCAAATCCAAATATGGTAGGGTATGTATGCCTTTGTAAACTTTACTAGTCAAATCACTAACTCACTAATAAAGAGTGAAGAAGAGTTACAACTTTTTTATATTAAAATTATTAGTTAAATTTGTGTAGATCTATAGAAAAGCAAGTAGAAGAAAATAATATATATATTTAATAAGATTATTTCTAACTAAATAACAAAATTGGTATAAAATATTATTTTTGTGATTAAAAATAATTTTCAATTTTATGAAAAATAATAATATAAGAAATTAATTTATTAAATCTAATTAATTTAAAAATTATATACATAATAATTTTCTCCTTAATTGATAAAATCTATTCATTCAAATCTCACATTTATATCTTAAAATAAATAACGTCTTTGTGAAAAACTCTTTCAAATTTAAAATATTAAAATTTAAAATAAAAATATTATCTTACAAACAATACCATTAAAATTTAAAATAAGAACATTATTAAAAAACAATACCATTGACCTATATGTATACCGAGGATTAATTTCACAAATAAATGTGCTTGGTAAATATAAAATGGAGTAAAATCAATTGTCTTCCTTTATAATTATAAGTTCAAATTAAGATTTCACCTATTTTAAATGATTAAATTGGATAGAATTAGTGATGATTTTGTAGGATTTTTTTTGAAGTAACTTGGGTATAACTTTCAAAAAGTAATTATGAAAATATACATTTTCAAAAAGCTTTCAAAAAGTAATTATTACAAGTTATTATTGCAATCAAAGAATTTAGTTGACTTACAACTAGATAAGGTGGTTTCTACTTGGCGCAATGGTTGTCTAGGAGATCATGCTATTGTAAAGAGACTAGACAGATGCACAGTTTTTGAAGGTTTATTATCTGCGAGCGGCCTCTATCGCACTTGGGTGGAGTATCCATTTATCTCCAATCATGCTCCTATAATATTACAACTGGAAATTTCGTCGAAGTATAGAGTGTATCCCTTTAAACTCAATCCTCTCTAGTTGCTAGAAGAGGATTAGAAAGAGCTAGTTTATCAGGTCTGGAAGGATCCTAAATTCAACACAGAAGTAGGCTCCCAACGTAGATTGGTTTGGAAGCTAAAGGAAATTAAAAGGAATACTAAAGAGTAGGCGAAGCAGAGAGACAAAAAATTACAACACCGCATGGAGTCTTTAGAGTCACAGATTAGAGATACCTTTCTGAGTTTTGTGGATGATTACTCTCATTCAGAACAAGAAATTCTTCTTGGCAAATTAGAGATGGAAAGGAACAAGATTCTTTAAGATAATGAAGAAAAATGGCACCAGCAAAGCAAAGCGACCTGAGTTAAAAGTGGTGATCAAAAAACAAAAAAAAATCACCATTTTGCAAACCACATACACATACAAAAGCATATCTAGGAGATTACTGATGAAGATGTAATTGGGCACTCGGGATAGACAAAAATTAAGGACGTGGTTGTACAATACTTAAAAAAAAAATTCAAATCCCACACTAATTCCTATACAACTGAACGGGTTCAAGTTACTAATCTTTTCTCCAAGGTGGTATTTGATGAGGAGGAAAATACTCTTTATGATCCAATTACTTTAGATGAAATAAAAGATGTCTTATCCATGTTCAAAAGAGATAAGAGTCCAAGCCCTAATGGTTGGACAGTGGAATTCTTTTCAACTTTTTTTTATTTGGTTGGCGAAGAACTTGTTCAAATGATTGAGGAATCAAGGAAAAATGGATCTATAACAGGAAGATTAAACTCGACATTCCTAGCCCTTATTCCAAAAGAAAACAAATCTACATCTTTTGGGGATTATAGGCTAATTTATTTATGCAATCTGTGCTACAAATTGATTTCTAAAGTCACTACCAATTGGATCAAGCATATCCTGTCTAGCTATCTATCAGAGGAACAATTATGTTTTTTGAAAGGAAGGAGGATACATGATGCTATTGGCACAACTCATGAATGCCTACATAGTATAATGAAAAAGAAAACAAAATCTATGGTTCTCAAACTGGATTTGTGCAAAGCTTATGAATGTATAGATTGGGATCTTCTCAGGATGATTTTAATTCAAATGGGTTTCGACATAAATAAGTGGATTATAAGTTGTGTTACTTCTCCTACTTATGTTGTTTTAATCAATGGTGAGACTATAGAATTCTTCAAGAGTGGTCGTGGTTTGTGACAGGGTTGTTCACTTTCCCCGTTACTTTTTATCATGGTTATGGAAGGACTCTGTATCTTATTAAAAAAGAGCAAAGAGGAGAATAAGCTCTCTGGTATCAAATTTTCCAAAATGTTTAACATACTCCACTTATTCTTCATGGATGATGTCTTAATTTTGACAAAGGCTGATTTACAAGAGTGGTTGGAAATTGATAAAATTATTGTATTATTTTGTAAATCCTCGGGTCTTCAAGTTAATGTTACAAAAACAACTCTGCATTATGAAGGTTTAACAGAGTCAGATATTACTCCTTTTAAATCCTTTCTTCCATATACTTTTTCAACATTGATTACATGATTCAAATATTTGGGATGTCACTTAAAGACTGGTGCGCAGCGGGCGGCGGATTGGACCTGGTTACTAATCAAAATGGAAAAAAAGATTGGCCTTTGGTGCAATAAGTGGTTATCTTTGGGAGGTCAATACATCCTTCTCAAATCAGTCCTGGAGAGTCAACCAATTTACTGGATGTCTTTGGAGCTTATCCCGCACACAGTTCTTAATCAGATCTGCAAAATAATGTTCAATTTTCTATGGAAGGGGAACAGTGATACCAATCATTACCATCTTTGTAGATGGGATGTATTATCACGTCCTAAATCCTGTGGCGGTTAGGGCTTTTGTAATTTAATACATTTCAATACAGCTCCGAATGTAAATTCCCTCTGGTGCATCCTTAATCGAGACGACATTTGGCACAAAATTATTAAGGATAAATATCTTCATAATACAACCATTATCGATTGGTTTCATTCTGCCACCTTCAAATAGAACTCTGCCTCTGGGATTTGGAATAGTCTCATAAAGTCTGTTCATCTAATTACTCACTGTCTTAGTTGGTTGTCGGGATCAGGTCACCTTATCTCTTTAGGTAGAGATCATATCTTGGGGTTGGGTGACAGAGCCCTGTTGTCTGAGGATCTTATTGATCATCTTCAAAAGAAAAAGATAATAGTCTTATCCCAAGCAAGGGATCATCAAGCTTGTTTCGATTATTATGGGAACTGGATCGGGAGCACAGATCTAAAATTGACTAGTATTCTTGTTGAAGAATGGGATCTTTTTTGAAAAGCACTTATAGGAGCGAGAGAAAAGATCAAGGACACACCAGACCAACTTATGTGGACTGGAGGTAACTCTTCTGGTACTCTTTATGTCAAAAATGCTTATCTAGCTATTTTCTCTACTTTTAATCTTTCGGTTCTGAATAGTTGGAGACATAAAATATGGAAGTGGGATCTTCAACTTAAGATCAAACTTTTCGTTTGGTTGGCGACGGATCAATTTTTTTTAACTTGGGACATCTTACAGAGAAAGGGCTAGGAAGGCCCAAGCATGTGTGTCTTATGTAAGAACTACTTAGAGGATATCAATCATTTTTTTATTGATTGTATGTTTACAAAGAAGGTTTGGGATAGAATCAAATCTACTCAAAAACTAAAAAGGAGTTGGGACGGTAAGACACTTTCAGATTGTTTTTATATTTGGATTAAAGATAAAATTGTGTCTCCAACTCTTGCAGCTACTGTTTGCTGGTTTATTTGGATCGAAAGGAGTAGAGCTATTTTCGAAAGGGATGCCCCCTCCTTTCAATCTATGATTATAAAAATATTGGGACTCTACAAGTAACAACCTTCGTCACAAGTATTTTCCCCTATCAGAGAATGCTTGGTCACGCATTCAGATGGACTTTCTATCGCTTTTTTTGATGGAGTAGCTCAGAGTGATAGAAAAGTATGTGGAGCAGGGGGGTTTATTAAAACATTTGATTCTTTAGTTTATAGATGGTATCTAAATAGTGGTGAAGGCACAAATACTAAGGCCGAGCTCTTGCGTATTTGGGCCACTCTTACTTAAGTTAGTCATCTATCTCTCCCAAAACTCCAAGCTATGGGTGATTCCAGGGTGATTATAGACTGGATCAATGATCGAGGACAACTACAGGCAAGTGTTATTGAAGGCTGGAAGATTAGAACAAAAGATCTTATAAAAAAAATTCTGGCTATTAGCTTCCACCATATCTACAAAGAATTCAACAAAGAGGCAAACCAACTTTCTAAACAAGCTCTTCTTGAGAATGAAGGCAAAATAACTTATTATCTATGGGAACCTGGAGGAGCAGGACTTATGAAGCATTTGGCTATGTTTTGAATTACACTTTCCTGTTTTTCAAGATAGTATTTGCTCTAGTTTCCTCTTGAGAGTGAACATTACCTACTTGTGTATGTGTTCTTTTGTTGGTATGTTTTTTTACTTTTATGTCTCCTAAAGGAGTTGTATGAAACATTGATTGTTACTTCCTTTTTACCAACTTATTATCAGTCATGTTAAGACTAAGCTTGGCCATAGATGATATTATGTAAAAACATTATATCTTAATATAGTTTTGAGCTAATTTTCTATTTGAAAAAATAATAATTATAAAATATACATTTTCAAAAAATTAAAAATTAATAATATGTAAAAAAAAAATTTAAATCTTAAATAACTAAAATAAATTTATATATATTACACAATTAAACTTATAAAATAAAATTAAAATTAAAATAAATTATATATAATTTTTAAAAATAATACGTAATTATAAATATATTTTTTCAAATAATTGTGCCAACTTCGGTACCAAAGGAAATTGTTCAATGTTATGAGGAGTGCATAAAAGCTCTCTTCGGTGATAACAAGAAGGACCATTGCCTTGGGGAAAATTTAATGGATAGAAAACTTTATGGGTGTTTAGTACTTACAAAACTTTAGAGTCCATCATAATACATTATGTAATGTTGTTTTATGTCATTATAATACATTATTATGTAATGTTGTTTTATGTGTAGTTGAAAAAAAAAAAAGTGTTACTTAATGTTTTACTATATATATTATTTTTAAATTATTTTAATGTTTTATGTAAAATATTTGATAATGATAATGGTTAACGTTTAGTCAAATTAAAATTGGTTTATTAAATGTGTAAAATATTTATGCATTTGATATGATTTAATAAATTTATTTTATTAGTCAATTTTTGTTAACTTAATCGGTTAAGGTGTGGGTTTTGTTTGTTAGGTGACCTGAATTTAATATTCTTATGGTTTGTTTAGTTCGAAAGAGACACCCAAAAATTCATGTTAAGGGTTGGTGTGATCCTCGCGTGATTTTGGCGGCTTAGATGCCCCTAGGTTGTGGTTTTTTAGCCAATTGTTGAAATGTTGGCTCCACAAGTGACAACCATCTCTAACAAAAAAAAATATTATTTTATTATGATGTTGTCTGAATGTTTTATGATTTGTTTTTTTTAATAATATGAAATAAGGCCAAATTGGACAATGAGTTAATAAAAAAATATCAGTCTAAAGCAATGAAGTTCAAAGAGAACAAAATATGCAGGGGTTCTATCTAAATCCCACTATGCTTTTACATTCTTCCTCAAAAGAGAAATGCCCCTAGTAGTATTAATTCTAATAAATTGCCCTAATATAATTTTAAACTTGAAAACATGAACCTAGATAAAAGCAGGTGAAAACATTCATTGGAAACTTTCTACTAGTTCTAAGTTTGTTCATTTTCAACAGCCTCGTCAATTTCCATAGGTTTGATGACTCAACCAAATGTATCCTCTTCAATTGTCGTGTCAATTGGATATGCCACTGATGTGTTGGGTCTTCTGGAAAAATCAAGAATAATCCAAACAAACATATTATGCTCAGATACCGACCTTTCAATCTCAAAATTTTGGATATCCATCCTTACCTCCAAATCAGAGATTTTAGACTTCACTTCCTCCATTTTCTTTTGAACATTGGTTGTCAATTAGGATATGGTTGACTACAACCCTTCTAGTTGATGAGCTTGGCTTCCAATTAGCCTACCAAATTTTGCAATGTCACAAGCGTAGCCTCCACTGCAAAGATTTCAACTCTTCGTTAAAGGTAAAAGCGACATGCCAACAAACAGGGACACCCAAACCATGATCTTCCTTCTCAAAAGAAGCCTCAACCAGACAACACTCAACCTCAAACCATTCCACCTCCACAACGAGACTACAAACCTGGTCTCCAACACCACCAAGGGAGAGCGAACACACCTCTCGGAATGCCCACAACCTGCAAAATACATCACTACAAATTCATTGAAACCACATTCAAATCCTTTATCCCAACGTCGTTGGGCAAGCTCAATCCTCCCACTATTAAAGTCCCAAGCGTGTCGAGAGATGGCATGTGTACACTAGGGAATGGAGTGAGTTAAACACCTTTGCATGGTGATGTGATTCAAATGCCACTTGTCCATCAATTTGATGTGGGTATTCATACTATAGTTTATTAAGGAAATTGTCATGGGAGATAATGCAAAAGGATGTATGTCTCATTTTGGATCATTTGATCTTGATTCAAAGGAACACCTCTATTTTCCACGTCATCTGCTTTAGAGTTTAGATGAAGAAGGACATGGTAAAAGATTATTTGATTGAAATGGTTTATTATGCTTTAAATTTTGTCTATCAATTTAGAAAAATTGGAAGATCTTGTTGTTGAGGGATTTCTCATTTGTCAAAATATCACCATGGAATCTCTAATGACCACAAGATTTTTTACTTGTCTTGCACGCAACAACATGATACATTAAAACGAGGCTAGAGCTTTAAACTAGTTGTTTGATGCCTCTCCCAATCTTGAGGGGTAAGTTAATTCTTGGTGTCCTCCAAAGTTGTAAACAACCTCATCCATAGCTACCAACCCTACATAAACATTTCATTAAAGATCCCCACCCAAAAAACCCAACTTACATAAAGTATTCAAGAATACTAATCCTTTTTTATATTAAAACACAAATTTTAACAATCCAAAATTACATTTCAAATTTCACATGAGATTTGATTTTAATAATGACAAAAAAAATCAAAATTATAAAAAAACTTGCAATATGCTTTGTAATTAAAAACAATATACTTTGTTCCATATATTGAGTTCGCTGACTTCAATACTATTTGACGCCTTTTCTAAATTAAAGAGAGTGCCTTATAAGTTATCTCACATTCTCGTGGAATTCTTTTATCAAAATGACGGCTTCTTAGAAATTATAAAGCGACCGTCAGTCACGCCGTCGTTAACTCATGCTGATGCTGACGTTGGCGTGACGGAATTACAGGCCGTGATTGGTCAATAGCGGTAAATAAGTAAAAGAATCGAATTTATATCCACGTGTCCGTAGTCAATGCTGACAGATCGAACGGCACCCAATATTCTATTCCGTTTGAAAAGGTGAAGGTGAAGATGAAGGGACTTTGAAGGCTATAATATATGTGTTAAAAAGTAGGTTAAATATGTAGCAAACATACCAGTTTTTAAGGTAAAAAAATGGGTCTGAATCTCGTTATATTATTAGGGGTAGTTTAAGTTTTCCATAATCAAAGTTTCATACATTTTAAATCAATCCAGAGGTTCAGAAAATCAACCAAAGTTTTAGATTGGCCAGAAATTTAAAACGCCAAAAAAAATACTAGCTAAGGAAGATTGCTCAAGAGTTAACCTACTCCTAACATATTATAATGACTAGAAACAAAAGAGGAGAAGAGTGCCCATGAGCTTCCTTATCCACAGGAGGACCTACCTTCTCTCAATCTATCCACATCTACCATCATGAAAGGAACCAATTTGTATGGACAAAAAAACAACTAGGTAATCATGAAAGGTACCAATTTGTATGGGTAAGTAAAAGAGCAACTAGGTAAAAGAGAGGACCTACCTTCTTTCAATCCATCCACATCTACCCATCATAAAAAGAACCAATCTAGCTACCCATCATGAAAGGAACCAATCTGTATGGGTAAGTAAAAGAGCAACTAGGTAATCATGAAAGGTACCAATTTGTATGGGTAAGTAAAAAGAGCAACTAGGTAATCATGAAAGGTACCAATTTGTATGGGTAAGTAAAAAGAGCAACTAGGTAAAAGAGATGAGGATCTACCTTCTTTCAATCCATCCACTTCTACCCATCATGAAAGTAACCAATCTATATGTATGGGTGATACACAAAGGAGGAACCAATCTATCTGTATGGCCTTGTTAAATATATTGTACTAAATATTAAGTTGAAGCACAGTTGGTTTTCATCTATGACGACTATAGCTCCAACAAACACTTGGTTGTATGGCCCTGTGAAGTATAAGAAACTAAATATTAAGTTGGAGCAGAGTTGGTTTCCATCTATCACACTTATGGCTTGAGGAGAGTTGGTTTTCATCTATTATACCTATGGCTCGATCATATGACAAGTAATTTATAATTTATAGAATACTTACAGCGAGCTCTTGGAATAACTTATTCAGCAAAGGAACAGTGAAGAAATTGGGGGAGCTCATCATCAAATTGAACAAGAAAAAGGCTGAACTGCAGAAATCAGTGTGTGAGATGATCTGTCCTATAAACTATTGTTAACCTCAAGACGTTAAAATCATTTTCTTTTCTTACTTAAAAAACAAAATAATTATCATAATTTTGCATAAGTTAATATTTAATGCCACCTCATGCCGTCACGGACTTCAATAGTATTTTGATCGCTTTCTTTAATTACAAGGTATTTCATTTAAGTGGTAAGTGGTGGCAGAGTAACATCCATTATTTTCCGTGTATGACTCAACTGTTATCATAATTTTGCATCTAACCCAATACTTCAATGACACCTCATCCCGTCACTGTTATTTTGACCGCTTTCTTTAATTACGAAGTATTTTATATTTAAGTGACGGCTTCGTAGAAATTATAAAGAGATAATCCGTCAGCCGCCGTTAAATGAGTCTGGTGCTGACGTTAGCGTGACGGAACGGTCGGAGCTGGTTGGTCGGTCGTGGTCAGTGAGTAAAGGTTTCGAATCTCCATCCACGTGTCTATAATTAACGCTGACTCAGAGGTTCCATGTATTAAAAAAGTCCAGAAGATCTGCTTTGGAGGCCTTGCACATAAAAAAATATTTTTAAAATATGTGTTTTTTAATTTGTTTAATATTTTTTAAAAATATATGTTTTTTTAATTTGTTTAACATGTTTTATTTTATTTTCATTATAAGTTGGTTTTTTTCTTATTGAAATTAAGATTATGATTAGATAAGAGAAAATTAAGAAACTAAAAAAAGATGTTAACTCTAATTTAAATATCAAAAGTATTAAAAATAAACTAAATCAATTTTTTTATTCTTTTTTTTATCCATCAAAATTGATCCAAATAAATGTTCACAATCATCATCATCATAAAGTTTTAAATAATTAAGAATAACCAAAAACAAAACACACAAAACCAACATCATAAAAATATCTTATGATGATGATGGTTAAAGTCCACTAAGATCAAAATTGGCACTCTAGGAGAAAGTGTTTTTCATCTTCAACTCTCTTCGTGTCAAGAAGGTGACATATTCGTTCATGCTCATGATAATTAGTTCTTATTTTAGCAATATCAATTCTTTTTTTTTACACTAGTCAAACAAAGAGATATTTTTTCTATTCAAGATTAGGATTAACTGTCTCCTTATAATATCTTAATTTTATTTTTTGTATTCTCCTTAAGAACAATATTTGTAATATCATATGTGTATTCTCCACGATAACTTCTTCTTTTATTCCCTTGATTTAGCCACAACTTGGCATCATTATGTCATTTGTGCTTGAGTAGTTGGTGATTGGCTAGAGTCTAAACAAATTTTGGGAGCCTCTTGTCATCCATATTGTTTATCTTTCTCTTACACATTAAGTACTTAATCATGATTGTGCTCTCAATGAGAAATGCTCTCTCTTATTTTAATAAATTACAACACAATTTAAAATAAATTTGATTAATAAATTTTAATTAAAAATATTAAAATAAAAACATTTTATTCCATATTTAACTTTTATACATCACTTTATATAATGTATGGGGGTAGGGTATGTATACCTCCGTAGACTTTACCAGTCAAATCATTGGGCGGAGAGGGGTCCCTTGTCCCACAAATAAGGGGATCTCATACACCAATTTAGTGTGACTTGGCCGTGATCTTAAAAATAAATTATTATTATTATTATAAAAAAAATAATCAAATATAAAATACACATGACCAACATCTTTAAGTGGTCTTATATGGAGGTAAATAGAATGTGATAACCCTTATCTTTTATTTCAGGTATCTATTTTAATTATTCACATGATCAAATCAATATTATATTTTTTATAATTATTAATATTATATTTTTTATAATTATTAATATGATACATCAATTCCAAATAACTTTCTCCATCATTACGTTTCGTCATGGTTTATATATTAACTTTTATTTTTTTAATAAAAAATTCACTATTCTACTATACAAACAAAACAAAAAAACTAACAAATATACTAAACAAAAATCAAATTTTATAATAAATATCACTAATCTACTAATCTACTGCAATGACAAACCAAAATTCATTAATTATATTTGTTATCATTGTCAATGATTCTAAGACCATACGCTGCCATAAAACCATATAACTATATATATATATATATATATATATATATATATATA
>JASDQU010257313.1:0-12077 GCA_032191745.1 Picea mariana
TCCATTGTACTACATAATTATTTTATTCTTTTTTAGGCTTTAATTATATGTAAAAGAAAAAAAAATATCAAAAAGAGGGGGAAAGCATCTATCTCTTTTGTTGGAAATAGTCTTGTCACCATTGAACAAAGAAAACTTTTGAATCAATGTCTCAATATTTTTGGGTTTAGTATGGATTTAGGAGACTTTTTCTCATTTTTTAGTGTAATATCCCCCGGTTGGTTATTCTTCCAACCATATGGAGCATCTGTTGATGCCTCATGTATCATGAATGTATTCTAGTTTATAATCCATGCTTCCTTAATCACATAATGTGTCATGATTTTGTTGAAGAGAATTTTTATCCTGAGTCAACCATTTTGCAAAAAGTATATGACCTTTCAATTCATCCTTCCCATGTCAGTCAAATACATCTCATCATCACAAGTATATTTTTATCTCACTCATTCTAGTATAGAAGGTCCTCATTGACTTCTTGATGGTGGGCCTGCTCTTATCGACTCTAACACATTGCTTTGAGAGTATGATCTACAGTTGCACCATGGGCCTATTTCCATCATTGATAGATAACCTTACGCTCAGTAGATGAAAAACCAGCATTGGTCATTGACTGAGTGGTCTCCCTTTTGTTCGATGTCAAACAAAATCATCACACATAGGGATTTTTGCGGTACCTTGGTTTCCATATGACCCCATTGGTGGATTCCTCATCTTTGTTAGTAGTCTCCATTATTGGATACTATTCATAGAGTCTATGTTGTGTGATATTCCTTATGGTACATGCCAGGGTCATACCTCGATGTGGTCCTTACAATATGTTCATCTGATTCCTTCCAAATCTTTGTCCTTCTTCTACCCCTCGTGCTAGATGATGGAGGATGCCTTAATGCCATCCTTCCAGTGGATCTCTTCCTATAAAATTTAGCACATCTTTCTCTCAGACATGGACCTAGAGTTATTTGTGGTACCTTGGGTTTTGCAATCATCAATGGTAGGTTCCCTCACTATTGATAGTGGGAATACATTAATTCCCCATGATCAATAGATTCTACCAGGTGTTCGACATCAACTCATGTATTCACACTTGTTAGATTGTATCATAGTACCTTGACACCCATTATCATCATATGTGGTTTGTATTTCATTTGTTAATGGTATACATCAACGATCGGTAATCAAATGATGTCTCACTATGTTCGACCCCAACACATCTATTCACGTGGTGTAGACTCGTACTACAGAGGATCGTTTTGAAGACTTTAGGTGAAGTATGAGCATCACATATTTTTTGCTCCTACCTGACATATTGTACCACCCCTCAGACATTGGTATTTGCATAGGATCAGCCAAACATTATTCTTATATAGAAAACTATGGGTCATTATGATCCCATTATTAACAAACTAGTCAAACTATTTCCAGGATGGGATTTCACTAGGTTGTATTCGAGTGGTTCTTTCGGAGGGATCATAATTAGTTTTTCTTCATGTTTCTCTCTCATCAATTTGTTTTCTATTTATTTAGGCCTATGCACAGAGATTGCTTGCAAGGATTTGGATCATTCCATTACACTTATCAATATCTATAGTCCCTATGATGGCAAGGAGGCTTATTGGAATCACCTATTTTTTCTTAGTGTCTTTCTCTCTCACAATCTTATTCTCATAGGGGACCTAAATTTTACACTAAGTTGGGAGAAAATTTGGGGGAAGATATTTCATTGATAAGTTGGAACATGTTGGCTTGGTTGATGTCAGACCAATTCAACTTAGCCAGACATTGAGTAATAATAAAACTGGCACTAAAGGGGTTTTCAAGAGATTGGATCAATTCATTGTCCATGATTCTCTTCTTTGTGATATTGGAATTTACGGTTCCTAGGTTGGTAAATTTTTTTGTTCTAATCATATCTAAAACGTTTCATAATTGGATCATTCGGGGGGGGGGCTTGGGGCTCCATTCAAGTATAAAAAATATTAGTAAGAGTTGTATGACTTTCATAATATTATTTCATAGCATTAGAAACCATGTCAAGTAACTAGTAATGAGTCATCTAGTACACAATTTGTTTATTCCATACATGTGTTAAAATATAAGGTATCTTGTTGGGTCAGGGAACAAAGAAAGGAAAATGATAAGGAATTTAGGAATATTGAACTCAATATTGAGAATATTTATGATGTTATTCAAGGAGGTAAGGGGACTCCCTTAGATATGGAAAAATGTCTCTCTTTTCGAAGTCATTAGTCATGATATTTTAGTGGAATAGAAAAATACTTGGAGGTTAAAGTGCAGAGGTATCTGGATTGCATTTGGGGACCATAATACAACTTTTTTCAAAAATTTTCTAACTATACCAAAAAATTCAATACCATTTGGGATTTAAATGGTTCTAATGGGAATAAAGTCTGAGGTTTCTCTGATTTGGCTTCTCTGGGTGTTGATCACCTCCAATCCCTTTTAAAGGAACAAGAGTAGGTTAACATGGGATAAGTCCTAAATTTTATTTCATTATTTCAAAGACTTGTTGAATATGGGGAAAACCAATATTTTTATCATGAAATCCCTAAAGATAGGCTCTAGGGAGATATTTCTTCTTTCAAAAAGGACAAAAGCCCCAGTCTAGATGGATGGACGGTCGAATTATTCGTAGAATTTTTGACATTATTAGGTATGATATGCTTTGGTTCATGGAAGAAGTTTTACTTTCTGGTAAGATTATAGGAAGTATAAATTTTAAATTCATTGCAGTCATTCCTAAGAATTATTTCCCTTCTTTCTTTGATGACTTTCAACCCATCACTTTACACAATTATTTGTATAAAAATATTTCAAAACTAATTACTATAATTATTGAACCATTCCTATCCAATATCATTTCCCTAAAACAATTTTGGTTCCTCAAAGTAATGCTTATTAATTAATCTATTTCTTCAATGCAAGAGGGGTTACACTCTATCAAAACATAGAAATGTCCTATCTCTATTATTAAAATAGACTTATCAAAAGACTATGATCGCATCTTGTGACTCTATCTCAGACTGTTGATCCTACATACAGGGGTTGATCTCCCTTTGGTAAAATGTATAATGTCATGTGTGACTTATATCTCTTCTTTTATGTTAATTAATGACACAAGGTCATCCTTTTTTAAGTCTGATCGCGGGTTACAATAGGGGTGTTGTTATGAGGAAAATCTCTCTATGGCATGGGTAAACCACAACAGATGGAATGAAATGTAGAAATCAACTCTAATTCCAAGTATGCTATATAAATGAAATGCTAACAAGACAAGACCAAGATCCTACCTCGTCTGGACGCTCGATGAAGACCACCATTGAGCATGCAACTCAAAGATTTATACCTGCAACTTGTCCTCAACAACCAAGATACACAAGCATATGGTGATAATATAAAATGTTAGCATATATATTATCATAATCCATTAACATACATGACAAATACACCCATGGAATAATAATTCAAATATTTGCAAGATATCAATTGGACAAGAAAAGAGTATTTCTATTAAAATAATCAGAAGAAGTATAGAGATGACAAAATTATGTAATGGCACACATCAGAACCGAGAAACTAAGTCCCTCCAGTTGGGCCTCCACCACTTCAATCCCCCACCAAAGGAAAGCTCATATAAAGGAGACAATGGGGTTCTCCATCACAAAGAAGTAAGAGCTTGGGGGATGAACAAGGAGTTCATACTTTAAAGGATAAAGGGATGGAGACTCAAAATGAAGTTAAATTTCTCCAAAGTGTCTTTGCTCTCAAAGTTGAATTGTTGAATCTCCTTTAAGTATTGGATAAGGCTCAATTTATAGCCTTCAAATGGAACTGAAGGGCCGAGTCATAGCATTTCCAGTATATGGAAGGTTAGAGATCATGGATCTTGTGACATGGCATGGAAACTCGACATAATTTTTAATTTTGAGCACCAAACCCAATGTACGTGGGATGTAGTGGAGAAACTTCCGTATACACTTGTTTGCTAACTAATAGGGCATGTATATGTGGAAAAATGGAAAGGCCATCTAATAAAGTTTCATAGGAAAGGCCATCTAAGAAAGTTTGCATAGGAAAATGGAAAGGCCATATAAGAAAGTAGCATGGGGTGAGGAAAAATTTGTTGTAATGGATGCCCCCTAATATGTGAGGTTAGATAAGTATCTACGATGGTCAAAATACATTATAATTCCCATAAGTAGAGTAATGGATACTCATATAGAAGTTCTAGTTACTCATGAGAATATTATAATCCATAATGACTTTGTACACATGGTTTCCAATCTGAATTACACTACATATACATGTGGAAATATATCAAATAGTTTCTAATGGCCATGGATAGGAAATACAAAGTTTCATAGGTTGTCATAGTCACAAACAAGGAACATTGGAATCCAATCTCAAAATCAATTTGAAGATATCCGTATACAATGGAGTATAATCTGATCTCCCATGATCACTGAAGTCATATAGGTATTGGTCCAATAAAAGACATCAACATATTAAGAATGTTACTATTGTAATCTGGAGGTATTATACACTATCCAATGAAGGTGAAAATATACATCATGTGAATAGAGGAGTTTATTTTGAACACAATGATACTTTGTTTTATTGCCAATCCTTAAGGTATATCATTAAAAAATGTGAGACAACCTACAGATAATGAAAGTAGGTGTCAAGGCACCGAGTACATTCTTATAAGTGTGAATAAGGATGTTGAGGTTGAACACTTGAAGAATCCATATATCAAGAGACATTGATGTATTCCCAACTATCCATGGAGGGAGAACCTACCAATGATGATTGCAAGCCTCTAGGTACTCATAAGAATCTAGGTCTCATTCCCAGAATAGATGAGATGAAGTCGATGGAAGGAGACTCGTTGAAAGGAGAGCATTGGGGAATCTCTCATCAGTGAACACGAGGTACAAAGAAATAGCTTGATAATTAGGAGGATCTCGGATGAATAGGATGTTCACAAACCAACGACCATGTGCGTCTCTCATATGCATCAAATGCAAGTAGTGCACGAAAGAGACCCTCTAAATAACATCCAATAAGAAATATTGTCAACAAAAGCGAGGAAACCACCAATAAGGCTAATGGAATCCAAAACACTACAAAAATCCCAATGTGTGAATAGATTTCTTATTTTCGAACAGAAGGGAAGCCCCCCAGTCAACAACCAATGAGAAGATGTCAATTATTGGGTTCAAGCTTACCTACCCATAATCAAAGTAGGACCAGGGTGCATGGTTATCTACCCATAATGAAAGTAGGACCAGGGTGCATGGTAGGACTATAGCTTCATTGACTTTGAGATAAACTGAGGGTATGGATGACATGCAAAGTCAATATTTATGAGAAATGGCTGACACATGATTATAGACATCCTTTGAACAAGAGCATGAGACATATGGATAACTTAGGCAAAATAGACTTGATAATAAAAATTCATGTTGTAGGAGGCATCAACAAACTCTCCATAGGGAATGGAAGAATAAATAGTCGAAGGAGTAAACTCTAAGTAATGATCTTAACTTACTAAGGTCATGCTAAACCCAAAATTTGGATGACATTGGACTCAAAAAAAAAATCTATGTTCAAAGGCGAAACGACTGTTTCCGATATGAGATAACATTCTTTTCCCGTTCGTCTTTTTTTTGTTTTTTCATAGGAAAAGAAATGTTATGATACGGGAGAGGAAACGAGTGTCGCGAGTAAGAAACTATCTCCAAATAGTGGAACATACATATTATCAATGCAAGGAATTGTGTGCGGGGCATGGATGCTCGGGTGGATGTTTCCTCTCAGGGTACAGGGTGTCAAGTTGCAAAGGATATATAAAAAGGGCTTTGCTTGGCTAGTGATGAAAATTGTTGAGGTAAGAGGCTTATAACAAGAAAGTGGGAACCGACAATAGGCTCAATACTTCAAGAAGGATGATGGAATGCCGTTACAGCTTAACTCCAAAGAATTTCCTTTTTCTTAGATTTAGTTCCCTAGGCTTGAAAACGTGTAAAATAATACCCAGGAGAACTCTTCTAGCCAATGGTGACTAGAGTATTCCTTTTTCATAAGTAGTCTACTTGGTCCAAAAAAGGGTTAAAATTACACCAAATAGACTGTTGGGTCACATATTTGTCAATATTTTCAGCATCTATAGACATCCATTCCATCCCTTTTTCATCCTATTATCTTTCATTTATCATTCCATTTGCCATACATTTGCTACAACTGCTCATAAAATGACATATTATTCCTGTCATGCTTTAGTGGTTAATAATGATTATTCTTCCTTCATTTTTAATGAATTAAAAACTATTATGCATGATTTTTCTGATGATGATTTGACGAATGATTTTATGTAGCAATAGTTGTAGCAGTCAAGGTTCCAACCTCCAAATGGCACATGTGAGTTCTAGCTCGTGGTTAGCCGTTTTTAGTGAAAAACATGGCAGATAAGGAGAGACGAATTTGTGTGGAATATTGTAAACAGATGAGGATGAAACTCAAAACTATGAGACATGGGTTTTGTTCAGAATGGGCCCAATTGAGTTCATTGCAAGTCATTTTCCAATTGGAGCTACAGTTTGAGAGAAATCACTGGTTCTTTAAAAGGGTATTTTTCCAGACTTACAGTTGCGGTCGGTTCTTTAAACTTAGCAATTTGTTTGAGCAACATAGGGATTTGGGGATTTGATTTGTATAAATAAGACCTCTTCAGTCAGGAGAGAGTCATTCATGAGATTATATAGAATTTATTTGTAAGAAAGAGTTCAACTTATTTAATTTATGAGTTTTCTTCAATAATACAGAGGAGATGATGGATCTGCAATTATGTGCAACTTTCTCTTAATCTTGTAAGTATTTTGGCCATGCATGCTAGGTGAGGTAGGGCCCCCTCAATCTGGTATGTGTTGGTCTTATTCATTTACTTGTATTTTTCTNTACCCATAATGAAAGTAGGACCAGGGTGCATGGTAGGACTATAGCTTCATTGACTTTGAGATAAACTAAGGGTATGGACGACATGCAAAGTCAATATTTCTGAGAAATGGCTGACACATGCTTATAGACATCCTTTGAACAAGAGCATGAGACATATGGATAACTTAGGCAAAATAGACTTGATAATAAAAATTCATGTTGTAGGAGGCATCAACAAACTCTCCATAGGGAATGGAAGAATAACTAGTCGAAGGAGTAAACTCTAAGTAATGATCTTAACTTACTAAGGTCATGCTAAACCCAAAATTTGGATGACATTCGACTAAAAAAAAAATTCTATGTTCAAAGGTGAAACGACTGTTTCCGATATGAGATAACATTATTTTCCCGTCCGTCTTTTTTTTGTTTTTTCATAGGAAAAGAAATGTTATGATACGGGAGAGGAAACGAGTGTCACGAGTAAGAAACTATCTCCAAATAGTGGAACATACCTATTATCAATGCAAGGAAATGTGTGCGGGGCATGGATGCTCGGGTGGATGTTTCCTCTCAGGGTGCAGGGTGTCAAGTTGCAAAGGATATATAAAAAGGGCTTTGCTTGGCTAGCGATGAAAATTGTTGAGGTAAGAGCCTTATAACGAGAAAGTGGGAACCGACAATAGGCTCAATACTTCAAGAAGGATGATGGAATGCAGTGACAACTTAACTCCAAAGAATTTCCTTTTTCTTAGATTTAGTTCCCTAGGCTTGAAAACGTGTAAAATAATACCCAGGAGAACTCTTCTAGCCAATGGTGACTAGAGTATTCTTTTTTCATAAGTAGTCTACTTGGTCCAAAAAAGCACTAAAATTACACCAAATAGATTGTTGGGTCACATATTTGTCAATATTTTCAGCATCTATAGACATCCATTCCATCCCTTTTTCATCCTACTATCTTTCATTTATCATTCCATTTGCCATACATTTGCTACAACTGCTCATAAAATGACATATTATTCCTGTTATGATTTAGTGGTTAATAATGATTATTCTTCCTTCATTTTTAATGAATTAAAAACTATTATGCATGATTTTTCTGATGATGATTTGACGAGTGATTTTATGTAGCAATATTTGTAGCAGTCAAGGTTCCAACCTCCAAATGGCACATGTGAGTTCTAGCTCGTGGTTAGCCGTTTTTAGTGAAAAACATGGCAGATAAGGAGAGACGAATTTATGTGGAATATTGTGAACAAATGAGGATGAATCTCAAAACTCTGAGACATGGGTTTTGTTCAGAATGGGCCCAATTGAGTTCATTACAGGTTGTTTTCCAATTGGAGCTATAGTTTGAGAGAAATCACTGGTTCTTTAAAAGGGTATTTTTCCAGACTTACAGTTGCGGTCGACTCTTTAAACTTAGAAATTTGTTTGAGAAACCTAGGGATTTGGGGATTTGATTTGTATAAATAAGACCTCTTCAATCAGGAGAGAGTCATTCATGAGATTATATAGAATTTATTTGTAAGAAAGAGTTCAACTTATTTAATTTATGAGTTTTCTTCAATAATACAGAGGAGCTGATGGATCTGCAATTATGTGCAACTTTCTCTTAATCTTGTAAGTATTTTGGCCATGCATGCTAGGTGAGGTAGGGCCCCCTCAATATGGTATGTCTTGGTCTTATTCATTTACTTGTATTTTTCTTTTCATTGTCTTAATTTATCTTGGTTTATGATTAGTTGATCATTGCTTACAATTGTGTGTTGTTTATTAGATTATTGTTACAATAAGATTCAATTCATGTTGTTGTTACTTCATTTTGTTAATACTCCTTTAATTTATGTAAGAGTGTGGTAGTGATTTTATTTCAGCTGAGTGCATTTTCAAGAAAGAGCAGATTTGATTGATTTTAAGTTATGTGTTTTATTTTATTAAATAGATAACAGTGCTAGTTGGAATTTACTGCTTGCATATATTGTGCACGGTAAATTTGAAATAAAAGACTTCCTCGGGTTGACAAATTAAATAGTTGGGAAAATACTACAATGCAATTAATTCAACATTAGTTCATCCTAATGTAATGATTGTTGTTCCTTTGAGTGTAGTTGTTTTTCATTTGAAAGGAACATATGTTGTTCCTTTTGTGCGACTATTGTTCCTTTGAGTATCGTTGATGTTCATTTGAAAGGAAAAATTGTCGTTCCTTCTGTGTGACTGTTGTTCCTTTGAGTATCGTTGTTGTTCATTTGAACGGAGAAATTTCCATTTCCTTTACGATTGTTGTTCCTTTATAGGTGTTGCATCTCTGGAGGTTGGGTATTGAAAACAAAAGGTAAGAACCTATGTAGGAAACAAGTAAAATGCTTGTGCCGACACCTACCTTTGGCTGATGCATAGAGGTTGTTTTTAGGACATATTTAGAGCCCAACATAGAGATCCTTTCAAAGCCATTTAACGAGTGTGAAAGAGACAACTTCACTCAACAATATTTTCACTTTTTAGAGAGTTGGAAAAGAGCTTAACCAAGACTCATGGGGAGTCCCATAGGTAACTGTCAGAATGCTTGTGAGAAAGAATATGTGGTTCGAACACAAAGTCATATCAGAACTACAAGGAACTCCCAGTCTTATGGAATAAATTTTGCATGGGCACCAAATAACATAAAGGTTCTAACTAGGGAACCCATGTTTGGTAATCCTCTACCACTTAATAACGACACATCTAGTAGCAGTAAAAAGGTTATGTGTCTCTAATAAATGGGTTTGTACTAAGGCATATGGATCACGATCATAGAATGATGCAAGAGTGAAAAATGGAGTGACAACATATCATATATGTCGGTGAAAGAATATACCTACTGAAGGCATGAACGGGCAGTATGACACTAGAAACCGCAAAATATCCTGGACAAAACCACCAAAAACCAATTCTTTCCACTGCACTATTAGTCCATAAGGTCAAAAATTAGCAAAAACTATATGAACTGGGTAAAAAAATTCCAATAATAGTAAAAACAGACCATTTTACCATATCATTTGAGATTTTTCACCGACATAGTGCATTTTAGGCCATTTTTCCCACAATATTCAAGTGTTGATTGTGAGAGATACGCTCAACGAAATCAATAGCCGTTTGGACCAAGTAAGTGCACATCCCCTCTACTTCAATTTCAATGGTTTAAAGTTCAATTTTAGGCCTCATTTCTTAGTATTAGAGGGCATAATATGTAAATTAAGGAGTACGTGAGTGATAGTTCATCGGGTTGCGTATACAACCCCATATACGCAGGCAAGGAAAAGTCTCCCCACATATATGCATCTGCATATGCGACTGTTTCCAAGATATTCTACATACAAGTCTGTGAACACTTTTTTGAAAGGCTTTAACTCAAAAAATGGCTTTTCCTTTGCAAGATGGTAATTGAATGGAGGGAGAGGGAACATGAAGAGATAGATGTAGAAATGGGAAAGGATGTAGGGGCCCAAAAAGATTTAAAAAGATGTGGCCTTTATAAATTTTGGGCTCTCAAAGGAATGAGGGATCAAGTGAGGTTACTCCATCTTCTAGTAAACTACTCAGATCCAAAGACATAGGCCTTCAACCTCGATGGGAAACCATTGAGGATTGAAGTGGACAACATATATTTTATCATAGGATTGTCTCACAAGGGTGAGGTATTGAATCTCAAGGCCTGAGGGGATAGGGGTGGTGTGACTATGGAGGAGTACATCGCCACTCACTATCTTGCAGGCACAAATAAAGTAGGGATCCAACTCCTAATCAGGGTGATTGAGAACCTGAGATTAAATATATTTTTGATTTTACTTACATGGATTTTGAGGTCGACCTCGTTGCATTAGACATCAAGGCCACTCATGTTCTATGCGGTGGAGTATTTATGAACCACTTTTTATGATTGGTGTACCTCACTACTGGATAACATGAAGAACTAGCTAATGGATTATAAACAAGGGAGAAAGAAAAATTTTGGATTTTCATCCATTCTTTGTAGCTTTTTCTTTGAGTGGGTTACTCCACATGGACTGTGTGATCTAGCCATGTCATGGTGGATCGATGTGATGAGGAGGCTAGGAGGTGGTAGGGTGCCAACCCCTACAATGATGAGTTATTTTTATGGTGGCATCGACAGGTCATAGCCATTGAAGACTACTCTTATGGAGGGATCAACTACAGAGGAGATCTGGACATGCCTTTTCCACCAAGTTCATTTTATGGTGATATTGGTAAGAAATATTTTTATATATTTCATTCTTTTTTATTTTTTTCAATAAGAATAAAAAAACGCAAATAGTTTTGTATGGTATCAAGTATTCACAATTTCTTTGTTATGCATATGTAGTTCTGCAATGGCTAGAGGGATTCCCACAACATCAACGGAGGAGCTGAGGAGATGAGCATATGGGAGGAGATACAGAGAGAGTGCTATAGAATGTATAGGGGAACCTATCTTGATTGACACACATGATTCCTATGGTTCAAGTGGAGGATCTGTCAGAGTCTATGCAGTGACATGTAGTGGGTGTACCATGTGCGTGGGTGTGACTCTTTTGGAATATCTTAAACACCATAGTGTGCTATCATTATATGCATCTGGTGCCACAACTGTCGATTTCATGGTCATATTATATACCTTACATATATGTATTTCGAGGGTGTGAGCCCCATTTTTTACTATGACACCATATTTTTTGAACGGATGAAATATATAAAAAAATTGGTCTTCGGCTTTACTTATATATGTTACAATGTGTACATGCATGAATGTGTTTTCTTTGCTTAGTTATGTGAAAAATTCCAATCTAAAATATAATTAGCATATGCATCGGATATATGATTATAGTTTCTAGGTATGTGATTATAAGTGGGAATATCAAAGTATTGTTCCAAAATTCATATCCATAGGAATCGTCGAAGTAGAGTAGGGTCTCACACACTATAATTGTCCTTTAACTAACAAATGACTAAATGGGAGTCCAGGTGAACCTCTAAATTGTTGAAATAATGTAACTGCGAAGAGCATTCTTATTATTATTGGATTAAATACCCATTGCGGATTAATCATGTCATTATTATTATTATTGTTATTGGATTAATCC